>JAYMSF010002147.1:0-10748 GCA_036897335.1 Silene vulgaris
AAAAAAAAAAAAAAAAAAAAAAAAAATTTATCCATTTTTTTTCCTGGGTTCTTTTTATTTTATCAGCATTTTAGTTGTGGCTGTCATTTTCCTGTTTGGTTGGAGCTTGATCTTTCTAATGTACGTAAAATGCTAATTGATAATTCTCATGCACTTATTCATGGCAGGAGTGGAGTCTTTGTGGGACCCAGTTGTTAGTCATTTTCTCGAGGTACGCTACCAGTATGAGAATTGCTGCTACAGTTCTGAATGGCTTCTGGTGAATTTTTATGTGACATCTTAATTACAGCTTGCTGAGAACTCTAATCACCATTTGAGGAATATGGCACTTGATGCTCTAGACAAGTCAGTGTGCGCTGTTTTGGAGTCGCAAAAATTACAGGATCGTGTGACACCAGGATCTGTTCCAAATTCTAAGCATGTCGGTATCATACTAAAGTCCTTTAAAGAAAAAATATCCTGATAATTGAGATAGACATAATTTTTTATTTTCTGAGACAGATAAAAAATGCTTCTACAGAGTTGAGGTCACTTGAACGTGCTGTCATCGCACCTTTGAGGATACTTTACTTTTCTGCACAGAGTTTTGATGTCCGGGCTAGATCTCTAAAGATTCTTCTTCATGTTTTGGAGGTATTGTTAGTTTCTTTTCTGAATTAATAATTTTTGACTTGTCCTTCTATAAAATCATTACTTTTTGCAAATTTATTTTCAGATTCATGGGGAAAAACTATATGATAGCTGGTCAGATATACTTGAGATGCTAAGGTATGTTCCTCGTGCTAACACTCTTGCATTTTGCTGAAAACTTTTGTGTGTTCTTCCACTATTCAAAGAGAAAAGTTTTTGTTTTCATTTCCCTGACAATTTTTTCATTCTTCCCTTGTTCTGATGATCCCTCAAGGTCAGTGGCTTGTGCGCCTGAGAAGGATCTGGTTACACTTGGTTTCCAGGTTAGTTTGTTATGACAATTGGTCAAAATCCTACTCTCTTGCATTTATATTGGTCATGCTATCAGCTGTCCTATTGCATGTCTGTCGGTCCATTGGAGATGTATTATTAGTTTTTAGGTATGTTGTGAAGCCTTTTCTCCATGGTTTTAATTAGACATGTTGACCGAAAGATATATTCATCAGCTTCCGTACAATGATTTTCTGGTAAATGGTATATTTGTAAATTCCCCATTCTGCCTTGTGTCATCTTGAGAACTGTTTAAAGTGATGGTGCTTTATAATGTAAGCAACCTACTTATTCTCTTTCTTGACAGCTGATATATAATTCTAAATCTTTTGCTTCTTATTCAGAGCCTTCGTGTCGTTATGAATGATGGACTCTCGGCCATTCCCATTGATTGTCTTAAAGTGTACGTTTTCTCTGAATTTTCTCCGTGGTTAATATTGTTATATATAGATTTATAAAGATTCGACGGACCATTGGTTGTGTAAATGATCTCAAATATTTTAAGGATCTTTCAAATATTCGACGGACCTTTGTTTTCGAACCACAGTAGAAAAGGTTGCATACATGTAACTACTATGTAAGTATGCAACTGTCTTATCTATGGAGGTGGGAGACTTTGGGACATCGGGATAATATTGTTTTTGTTATTGTTATGCTGAGGAAGCCTGGATGATTTGTCGTAGATTTTGGGGATATAATTAATTTGTGACAGGTCCATATCAGCAATTGATTCATGGTTTTCAATTTTATTGCAGATGCATTGATGTTACAGGAGCCTACAGTACTCAGAAGACTGAGTTGAACATAAGCCTTACTGCAATTGGTCTCTTGTGGACTACAACTGATTTTATAGCAAAAGGACTTTCTCTTAGGGGTAGCAGTGAAAACGGTAGGCATCTTCAATTCACAATATGAGGCTTTTTCATAATAGTTTATAAAGCTTTAGGCTCTTAATAACTCGCAGGAAAGATAGATATTTCTTCTTCTGAGAAAACAGATGGTGAATGGGAGGAAGAAGCGCCAACATTGAAGAAAGTTAGTGGCCAAGGTTCTTTGTTGAATGATGGTGAACGTGACGAGTTGCTGATCACTATTTTCTCATTGCTTCAAACGCTTGGAGCAGATGAGAGGCCTGAGGTATTAAAATTATTCATCTTATGGTACCTTCTGTCTGGTATTTGGTCATATTTAATAATGCTAAATTTATTAAAACATAGAGTATTTCTTATCTGAAATCTATTTACATTTAATTATTATTTGACTCTTATTTAATTTGACCTTGTTGGAAATGTGACAATGAAGTACATGTAGCGGTTGGTATTTTAAATTTGTTTAGACTTTAGAATTCTTACCGAAGAATGTTAATTACAGCTTCACTAGTTACTACGACTGTAACTTATTTACTAATTAAATTTGTTCAGATGGACCACATTAATAATTCTTCATGCCAAGGTGGTTAAAGTTACTCACAGTTATTGCTGATTCTTATGGTTGCTTCTAATTTACAGAATATTATACTTTGCAGGTTAGAAACGCAGCTATTCGGACACTATTTCAAATCCTTGGCACTCATGGACAAAAGCTTTCACAGGGCATGTGGGAGGATTGCCTTTGGAATTATGTTTTTCCATCACTAGATCGCTCTTCTCACATGGTACTTTGTTAATACCTTTTAGAATTTATCAAATTGCATAGAAACTTAGTCTGACTGTCTCCACCAAACCAAAAGTGAACAAATAGTTATTGATGTATTGTCATCTTCTGTAGGCTGCTACATCATCTAGAGATGAGTGGCATGGAAAAGAGCTAGGAACACGTGATGGAAAGGCAGTTCACATGCTCATACATCACAGGTAATTATTTTAGCATGTTACTCCTATCTCCTTGAACTTTAATCCTTTCATGTAAACCTTCTTACATTGTCGAAATTTAACATTGCATGTGAAGTCGCAACACCGCTCAGAAGCAGTGGGATGAAACACTTGTGGTGGTTCTCGGTGGAATAGCTCGTATTTTACGTTCTTTCTTTCCCTATCTGAGAACGTTTAGCAATTTTTGGTCTGGTGAGTTTCATTCGGTGTTGATCGCAATCTTTATGTTCTTATTGGTTGAAGATTTTATCCAGGATCAATTTTTTTGCTGCAGGATGGCAATCCCTTATCAATTTTGTTAGCAGCAGCATCTTGAATGGTAGTAAAGAGGTTGCACTGGCTGGGATAAACTGTTTGCAGACAACTGTTCTCTCTCACTCTGCTAAGGTGATCATTGATCAGTCTGAATTCCTGTTAGTTCTCTATTTAGCTTCCAAGACTTTTCTGAAAAAATGATTGTGTGCATCAGGGAAACTTGCCTATTGCTTACCTCAAGTCTGTACTTGATGTTTATGGACATGTTCTTCTTGAATCATCAAACCACGTTGACCTAGTTGTCGTAAAAGTGAAGCAAGAGACACTTCATGGGCTAGGTAATCTTGGCATGCTGTTTTTAAAATGTTCCAACCCCTCTGTCCTGACGCTTTTCTAACATACATTGACTGTATTTATTATTTATTTTTTATCTGTTTCTCCTCTAATTAGTCGTATTTTGTTTGTCTAATTTGGGTGGTTTCAAAAATCAGGTGAATTGTTTGGTCATGCATATCAGATGTTTGATGTCGATATGTACCAGCAGCTACTAGAAGTAGTGCATGTAGTAATTCAAGCCACGATAACTGCTGAAACCAATGACGCAGATAATGTAAGTTAACATTTAATTTGACATGATCGGTTTTATTAGTATCATAAACCTAGCACAAAATGTCTTCTAACTGCTGTTCTTTACTTTTTTGTCTTGGAAAATTCATTCGCGAGTACATCCCAGAAAGCGTGAAAATTTAATGATCAAAGTGATAATAAACTTTTCAGGGAATGTGTAACATGTACAGATAAAGCTTTTGACATACGTTTCAATGCACTTTTCAGGGATGTCTACCCCCTTTACAACGTACTGTGCTAGAAGTCTTACCATTGCTATGTCCATCGGAGCAGCTATCCACTATGTGGTCTCTGTTTCTTCAGTCTATCTTGAAGTATCTACCACTAGCCCTCCCTGAGTCAAAACTTCAAAAAGATGGTAAGCAAGACGTGCCCAGAGGTGGGACGCATGGGCTAAATCTTGTGGCTGCTAGAAATATTTTAATAACCAACAGTGTATATTAAAAGCTGGTTTTTGCACTTCTTTTGACTGCAGAAACTGAGAAGGTGGCTAAACATGAAACCTTTAATGGTGCAAGTTTTGCATCTCTAAGGTTGATGGAAACTGCAGAAGAATCTGAGATCTCCTCTATGCATTGCAGCATTTTTTCTGAGAAGCTTATCCCTGTCATTGTTGATGTGTTCTTGCGGGCTCCAGATCATGAGAAGTACACTATATATCCCGAAATCATTCAGACTTTAGGAAGGTAGGACCTGAATGAATCACATATGCATATATGTTGATGTACACGCATATATAGGTGGAGCCATGTGATTGACCCAAATAGAAACTTGTCTTTTCATCTGTATGTTGATGTTGATAAGATTACCCATGATAGCTTGAGAGTGTAATTACCCATCTCTCACTTTGTATATGGGAAGGTGTCTCATTGTATATGGGTGTCACCCTACAGTGTCTTTTTCTATATGAGCGTCACCTCCTTGGTACCCCTTAATGTATGTCATCTCCAGTACTTGTCAAAAAAAAAAAAATTAATAATAATACGATTAGAGGATGCGTGTGCTACATTTCACCTATAACAGTTATGTGTGCTTTTGGACACCATCTTTAAGATTCTCTTATTACCTACTGCATTTATTTTGGCAAATCACTTGGAGTGTTGTCATTTGAGCTGAGTTTTGACTCACTTCAATCTGATTATCATGTACGATGTGTGTCATTTGAGCTGAGTTTTGACTTCCTTCTGGCCTAACTGATTTCATCTTATTCAGATGCATGACAACTAGAAGAGATTCTCCAGACAGTGCAGTGTGGAGGCTAGCTGTTGAAGGCTTCAATCATGTTCTAATTTCTGATATCCGCCAACTATCACAAAAAAGTGAAACTCTTTCAAGTATTAGCACAGCTGCAAAAAATCGCATCTGGAAAGAAATAGCTGACATTTACGAAATATTTCTAGTGGGATACTGTGGACGAGCTTTATCCTCCAGTAGTATGTCTACTGCTGCACTGAAGGCCGATATGGCATTAGATATGGCCATTTTGAGTACTCTCGGTGACAAGATCCTCAAGTCACAGATTAATGCCCCATTGGATGTAAATTTCCTTCTAATCTTATCTCTGCAATAATTGCATACTACAAGTAATAAAGTATATAGTAACTCCATGCCACTTTGTTCTTCCAGTTATTCAAGAATCAAGATTCTCCTCACATATATTGATAAATGGAAGAACAAAAGTGAATCGAGGTTACTAAATTAATATGCCTCGACATGTCAAGGATTAATCTGTCAACAAAATAATCGATGTAAATATGCATTCAGAGAATCAGAGTCACAGTTTGAATTTCAGTTTATCGGATATATCTTTACTAATTCTAGACATCTTAAAATCTCCAGATTCTACAAAGATTAGTTTCTACTTTGGATAGATGTGCTGCAAGAACATGCTCCTTGCCTGTGGAGACCGTGGAACTTCTGCCATCACACTGCTTGCGATTTTCATTGGCTTCTTTGCAAAAGCTGTTTACATTGACTAGGTATACAACATGACTTTTTATTTTAGGTTTTTTATCTTTTCTAATTTGGGCGAGGGAAACTTAACATGAAAAGACGCTTTAAAAGGATAAATTCAACATCATGATTGCAATTTATACATTTTAGGGGGAACATTATATTTCAAACATCGCAATTGTTGTATGCACCTAAGGTTGATGATGCCACCGTGAGTACTGTACTAAATTTGGAATTGTGAATGGCACATAATGTTTACATTACCTGTGTACCTTGTCTCTTTTCACTATCTATCCCTGTGTAACATGGGTGTTGTCACAGTTTGGAAGATGGTTCCTTTGTTTGTTGGTGGTGCACTTGGATTGAATGAAATCTTCGTATTTTTAATGATGGTGCCTCTTCACATCAAGAGTTCAAGTTTCATTTTTTGAAGGCTATGGAGTATTATACATTAGGAGTCATATGTTGACCCAAATTGGAACTTGTCTTTTCTTCTTGTTGTAAATAAGGTTACCCAGGATAGTTTAAGAGCATACTTATTCATCTCTTATTTTGTACATGGGCGTCACATGTAGGGTGTTTTTGTGTACATGGCGTCACCCCCACGGTGCCTTTTTGTACATGGGCATCACCCCCTTGGTGTCTCTTAGTTAATATAAAAGCTTACTTATCAAGAAAAACTTTATATCCTACTTAATTAAAAGAAAAAATATATTATTTGCAGTTTTGGAAATGCTGGTGATTGGAACTTGACAAGATTGGAGATCAGCAAAATTGCTGTCACAGTGTTGATCGAGAGATGTGAAAACATATTTAACAGACTGTTGATTGATGAGGCTGCTTTAGGTGTGTGGCTCAATTACTATGCTTCGGATTTAAAAATATGCTGCAACTTTTATTTTATTTTCAAAACTCTCTGCAAGCTGCAACCCCATCTGTACTCAGGAGCAACTAAATTTCTTGCAGGTGATCGACCATTACCATCAGCAAGATTTGAAGAAGTAGTTTATGTACTTCAGGAGCTTGCTCATTTGAGAATTCACCCCGACATCTTGTCTGTTCTCCCTTTGCATTCCAGTCTGAAACATATTGTGACAGAAGGGAATCATGAAATTCAGGCACATCTCCTCGTTCTACATCCATCACTTTGTGAACTTGTCGTTTCAAGGTGAGATGATTGCTTTTTCTTGTTTTGAGGGGATGAATAACTACCACTACTATTCACTATTTATTCCTTCTATTGTTCTTCGGAAAATTATTTATTCGAACACTTCTGCTTTGGTGCCTTTTAATGTTTTAATTCACGGGTTAAAAGTCTCTTAACTTTTAGTAATTCTGGGTTTTGTGTATTTCTCCACTTTGGTGACTTATTAATAGAACATTGTCAATTCCATCGATTTAGCAACGGTTTAGGTTTTACAGAAGTGTACTCAATACTGTATCGTATTTAACATTTTTTACTCTTAAAATTCCAAAGTGTATTGCTGCATATATGCGAAAGCAGTAGCCATGTCTAGAATTTGATTAGTGAACACTAATGCGCACTTTCATTCTATCGACAGGGAACCTAGAGTCCGGGAGCTGGTTCAGGTACTTCTTAGGCTAATCAGTCAGATGCTGGGCCTTCGAAAGTTAACTCAATCTCTTCAGTTGTAGACACTTATGTGGCCGCATCCATCGTTTCCCATGTTGAGATGACAGTGAGTAAAAAAAAAGTTGTGTAACAATTCTTTTGTAGTTTTCTTTTAAATTTTTTTAACTTTGACTTGGCGGTCCAGGTGACGGATAGGCAAACCTGTGAATTTGTCTTGTAATTAGGTGAGGTATACCGTTAGACTAATTTCACCCCCGTTCTGTAGCGTTTCCGTGTAGCAAGTTATGTACATTAGTATACAATAGGGAAATTGAAAGTTTTTTACAATTTGTTGTAATTCATAACCAACATTTTTGGACTCTACAGTCAATTGTTATTGTAAATTTGTAATATCTAAGTTCATTTTGATTTATCGTCCACTTGGGTGAGTTTATTTATTGTCTTTGTTGAATTACAAATTTGATTAATGGAAGCGTCGAGCTATAGAAATACTGGCCTAGTACCGTTTTGTGGCCTGTGACTTGGGCAACCATGATCAGTATAGCTTCATAAACGGCAAAGACAGAAGGAACCCCAAGTTAGGATTAGAGCTGTCAATGGGGTCAAGTGGGTTATACGAATCTGGTTATACTAAGATTGGGGTTGAATGACTGTTAGTTTTGGGTAAAAAATCTACTTTTGTTACCTCCGGGAATTCAGCAAAATCACTCTTTATTGACGGTAAATAGAGTACAGTACTATTTAGTATTTACAACATAATTCACCTCTTAATGATTTACACAAAAAGTGGAATAATTAATTCAGGTAATATAATTAACAAGCTTAAGCTTAAGCTTCTCTTAAACTTACTCACAAATCCTAACTAGTTACTGTCAACTACAATGAAGTAACAACAGAGATCCGATGTAGTGAATGCAAAATCGGAAGAGAATATGGTGGAGATGAGTTATTTTGCGGACAAAGCAAGATTTTGATTAATCCTGGCGGCAGCCACCATGGAAGCAGCAACCCCGCCGGGATAGGTAGTGATGTTAGGGTTGTTCCTCAACTCCGCACCCACCACTCCTTGAGCATCCTGACGAGTCACTGCCCTGTCTTTCGGCAGCTTTGCTTTTGCATCCTATCACAATTCAACATTCACTACATTACCATTGTAGACCAGGCAAACGGGTCAATTGGTCGGGCCAATTTTAGTTCGGGTTGTTCCCGGCTTTAGAATTCGGGGCGGGGCAGATCATGGTGGGTTCGGGTCAATTTCGGGTGGGTTGTTATCAAGTTATTTGGAGATAACAGTTAGCATGCGATAATAAACAAACTGTATGTGTTTCTTATATGACGAAGTATTAGTAATTTGAAGCGAAAAGGAAGACCTACCGAAAGAACCTGAGCAAGAGTAATCTTGTCCTTGGTAGTGGTTCTAGCATTAGTTTGAGCAGCAGATTGAGCAGTGGCAGCAAGACCCTTAGGCATAATGTTGGTTTGTCCGGTGGCTCGAACCTCGACTGCCTGTATGGCAGCTGCATCGCTTCGATCTACTGCCTTCTGACCAGCTGTTATTGCTGCTGCTTCCAGAGCATCTCCTATGCTTACTGTCCTTTGTTCTTTTTTTCCTGTTTCCTTTGTTTCTCCCTCGCTACTTTGATCCCCTGATACCTGTTTCTCACACAACTTACTGTTCAGTTCGTCTAGCTTAAAACCGTCTTAACTTAAGACCTCTCAGAACCTCCTTTTATTTCCACCTCTGTTTTAAGCGGGTGTGAGAGTCGTCTTATGTTAAGACGGTCTTAAATAGGAATTGGTGCTTAATGTTATATTATGTGGTGTTTTAGAGCATTTCTTTGTGTCTTTTTTTTTTTTTTATCAAAAACGGAGTCTCAATTCTGAGATAATTGCGCTAATGGTAATATATTCATGAGCACGTCCGCTCAATGACTTTACGAGGTAGACTAGCTAATATCGCCGTATTTATTTTTGTTGCCTCGAGTGTTAAGACTCTCATATATGATTGTATCTAAACAAAACTCATCTCGAGTACTTATGGGACAATTATGGCCTTATGGGTTACATTTTGAAAACAAAGCCTATTTAGTTTAAAATGATTTGAAATCGGCTGATATAATTCATTTAAAGATGTCAAGATTTCAACATGTTATAAAGGGCGTATTTTCCCTTAAGCTAAATATACTTTAATACATAAAGGCCGATAAGGTTGGTTAATCATTCTTCGCTAGGGTAAATGAAGTAGCTTCATTGTAAAAGCTTACAATGTACATCTACATCGTACATGTGAGAAAGTGATATTAAACGCTACGTCACTCCATGAAGAATTAAATTTGGCGTATACTTATGGACGACACGTTGATATTTTACATCAAAGAAAGACGATAAATATGTAGGAAAACCTGAGGAGGCTGATTGAGTACGTTTTCTTGTATCCTTGAGAAAATGTCCGCATATTTGACCAACTCTTGATCTTCTTCACTTGGTCTTTGTGTTTGTTGTTGTTCTTCTTCTTGACTCATTTTCTATCAAATTCAATTATTTCGTCTTTAAATTTAAAACTAAATCGTAGTACATAGATATTTATAAATCAAGAACAAAACATATCGTTTATTTTGTATATATATTTCTCCAAAAATTATGTAATGTGCATTTTTAGGGAGGTAATTCATAAAATGATTTGATTTGTAAAATGTAATAATGATCATTTTCATGTTAAAGATATAATTAGACATGAATTTGATAGGATAAGAGAAAGCTAAGGGCGTGACTTTTGCATTTACCATTCTTTATTCACAATTTTGCATCCACTCCTTTCCCAATTAGTCAATTACATTTCAAAATTATTTGCAACAATAGTGGAAAAAATTGAATTGTTGATACTATCCATTGCAAATGTCCACATCGGTTATATATGAGAGACTCGTGTAGGGTTTATATAGAAATGGATTTTTATTTGTATATATATAAACCCTACACGAGTATATGAGAGACTCGTGTAGTCTTTCTCAAAAAAAATGTTCGATTACAAATGTTCGACATCGGTTATATATGAGAGACTCGTGTAGGCTTTCTCCCATTATGTGTACGATATCTATTACAAATGTTCGAGATGGTTTTTGAAAGACTTGTGTAAGGTTTACACATAAAATTCTCTGTATCATCTTTTGAGTCAGTATAGGGATAGTTTATGAATCCCATCATTTGTATCAATATTATCAAAGCAAACTACCACTTTGCTGATATCAACTAGTTTAGTTTGTAGAGTCAACGGTAACATTTACAATCTGAGTTCGATCCCGTTAACATCATAATCATCATTTTGCCTCCCTTTACCACTGGAAAAAAAAAAATTTCTAGACCATAACCACAACAACAACAAAAATCATAGAAATCGCCGTTGTCGTCATCATCAACAAGGCCAAATAACCAGATTGGTAAAAAAACTAAGAGATCAATGACAGATTGGAAAATAAACTTACAAAAGC
>JAYMSF010002148.1:0-10747 GCA_036897335.1 Silene vulgaris
CGATTAAAATGATGATCTGGCAATTATTAAGTTTAATATTGATCAAATTGAAAGTGATTTAGTGTTTAGTTTGATACATTCCACTTAATAATGAAGTAATTAAACCAAATAATGGTGAAAAAAGTTATTTTAATGGTAAAAAATTGAAATAATGAAATAAAATCGCTAGACCCGAAAGTGACCCGACCCAAACCCGACCCGACCCGACATACTGCTTGACTCGAAGTGACCCGACCCGATAATGACCCGAAACCGACCCGGCCTGACCCGAAAGGGTATGCTGACCCGACATGACCCGACCCGGTTTGACCCGACCCGACTGACCCGATTGCCACCTTTAGATATGGCATTAGACAAACCTCATTTGAGGTTTTTTACAAACCAAGTTTTGTTCATCTTGGTTTATTAAGAGAGGGGCCACAGAGCACTGGTGTTAGTGGAGAAAGGACAAGAATGCTAAAGAGGGAAGATCAAAGTTGTCAAAAGATACAAGTTCTGTGAACCTAATTTCCCTTGAAAAGCTAGACAATTTAAAGGGTGGGAGTGTGGGACCCTACAACATTTGCTACTTGTATCATCATACATTCATACACTAATGGTCCTAAGCCAAGACAATGACCTAACTATGTTTATGATAATTTCTTTAGCTAATTTGGTCCCCTCCATTTAATTGCCTAACCATTTTCTTGCTCATTTAGTCATCTTATTTTGTTAATCATAGTGCTAATGTTGAAGTTAATCTTATTGTGGTGTGGACAATATGACAGATTAGTGATATCACGCTCACAGTTCATCTTCTAATTTTAAATTTACGTATTCTAAGCATATACAATTGGTTGTATAGTTCACAAATTGTCGCGCATATTCAACTTTAATTATTTCCAACGCTAATTGAAGAAGTCAAACCGACGGTTAGGTTATTGTTTATAGATATCATTAGCTTACAAAAATCTACAGAGTATTAATCTTTGTTTTTCCATCCGTCGCTAAGACATCTCCTTTCTTTTCAAATGGAAAAAGAAAACAATTTCTCCTTTCTTTTCAAAATGGAAAAAGAAAACAATTTTCTTGTCATGCCATTACCACAGTATACCAAGCTCTGGTCATTTATTTGGCTTTGGTTTTTACACAAAGACCAAGGAAAGAGAAGTGAGTTAATTATAAGATGACAAGTAGACCAAACTGAGTGTGGAGAATTGATTGCACATCAAAGACATTCTTAGAATAGGAAGACAAATAATTAACTGATACACTTCAAAATAGAATAGGCAAACAAATGACATTAACGAAGGAAGTAATATTATACTCCGTATGATATAAAGATTTGTGAAGGGCATTATTGGGTATTTATCCATCCCATACAAACAACCGCATGCATACAAAGGTCCTTCATGTAATCCATTGACAAATTGATGAATTTAGTTCAACTATCATTTAAAAATGGTAGTTGTTTAATATTAGTAGATCAATCATGCAATCCATGACCAAGTTGTTGGATTCATATTCAAAAAAATCTTGTCTTTTTTAACAAAGTTGGTGACATCTGGATGTTTACGTCCTATGTTTCTAGACTTTATGTATGTCAGTATGTACTCTAAATTCATCATCGACTATTATTTTATTAATCCATTCTACTTTGTAAGCAAATGACACCAATGTTTGTTGTCATTTTCATCAATCAATTAAACTAAACCAAAACTAATTCATAACTTTTGTCTACAGTGCGTTATGAGACATTACGGAAAGATCGTGATTTATGCAATATCACCAATTATTTATTACTCCTCGTCTGAAAAGTTGAATAATGTTGCTAGTATATCTGTATATGCCTATCTTGCAACTAAAATATAAATAATCAAGTACCAACTATACGTATGAATGTAAATTCTTATTTCAGACGGGCTGTTTTTCGTCTGAAATAAGACGGATAAAATATTGCCATTTTTTAATAGCATGAATCATTTAATGACAAAATGTTATAACTAGAGTTGTCATTTCTTACCCTGAAAATGATAAGAAAAATAGTGATAACATGTTATTAGCAACAATTTACATTTGCTTTATTTTACCCTCACATAATAAATCAAGCGTAAACTATTCACTGAAACAGAGTGAATACATTTTACAATATCGTTTTTAAGTTACGAATGCAAATCAACCATAGTTACAAGATATTACAATAGCCAATTGCATTGATCCATGCTAAATCTGTAGGAAGCTAAGCACACCACTACAATACTGCTTCACTCTTTATCATCAACATTCGAATTATTTGCTCAATCATCTTCCCTGGTCCGCATAATAGGAAGATAACAGATTGCCTATTATGCAGACGAGCGAATGATTTATATCGTACGGACTACTATATCAATATTATTATACTCTATTTGTCACTTAAAATAGACAATAGAATTGTGAGCAATGAGCATGATGCAGAATCAAAGGTAAAATCCCTGTCACAAAAAGCGGTCCAAAATCCAAATTGACTGTGAAAGTCATTTTCAAGGACCAAACAGAATAGTTCTAATTTCTTTTTTGGGTGACTCAAGGGAACACCCGAACACTCTGCAAGGATGGCATGTAATACCGCAGCACTCCCGTGTAGGGAGTCGAACCCGAGACCTCTCAATTCGTTGCCATATTGCAACGCTTTGAGGCACTCCCGCGCTCCACTACACCCAAACCACTTTGGTAACAATTCTAATTTCTAAATCTAAAAAGTTATAAATGACTTCGTGTAAGATATAACTTACAAAACAAAATCGTTTTATTACCCAAATACCGAGTATATTATTCCCACATATGATATGATAAATAATTCGAGTTGTACATAATAATGCAAAATAAATAAGGTACTATAATTCCAATCTATTTATTACCCACATACGGAGTACGGAGTACGGAGTACGGAGTACGGAGTACTGAGTACTGAGTACTGAGTACTATATATATAATGAATACATTACTACAAAAATAATATGCATTCCCAACACCCCTTATAATCCAAGCTAATTAATCATACATTTCTAAGCTGTTCTATGCAAAATCAAACAATGTATTGTAATCGCTATATGCACTACGGTAATGTTGTTGACAGGCTTTGAATAGACTTACCGGTCTAAGACACCAAAATTAAACAAGGTATAGTACGTAATTCACTATATATGCACTATAATGTTGGTGTACGTAGATGGGTTTATACACCGGTCTTGGATTACTCGTTCTGTCGTTCATTGCCACCCAGCTAAGCTACCTGACATCTGCATTACTTCAAGCAACAAAGTCAGGTAGCAACTGAGCCGCAAACCCTTTTCGACTTTGAATGTCGATTGAACCAAAATCATTCCCCCGTGGAAACGAGATGTTTTGATTCGAGTTCATGAAGGAATGATTATTGAAATGTTGTTGTTGATGATGATTATTATTATCACAAGGAGGGAGTCCAACTCCTAAAGAAAGTGAAATGCCACCATTATTCCCTTGAACAAATCTTGGTGCCGAAAAATCCTCTGTTTCAAATCTTCCAAGATCATTCATAGGGTATGATCCTATCCCTAATTCACCTCCTCCCATAAAATTCATTCCCCCCGAAATCATCGGATACACATTGTTTTCCTCTTCCTTGTCATCATTTCCGAACTTAATCAAAATCTCTCCATTATTATTATTAACCACTTGATTATTGCTTCTTTGTCTCTTGGGACTTGCTTGCGCAATTCCCTCCATTTCAAGCGAGCCAGTAAGTGAAAACCCGTGTTGATAAGCGGAGTTGTTGAGTTGGGTTTGATCACCATTGTTGAACTTTTCTTGTTCTATGATAGAATTTGAACCGCCTTCTACGTCTTCATTGCTGTTTTCTTTGTCCTCTGAATTGTTTTGTTCGTGATCCTTAAGCTCTTCAGTGTACATTTCTTCGATCATTGGCTTCCAAAGACGTACTCTTGCATTTATGAACCAATTCGAAACCTGTTTGTTATCATATCAACGGAATTAGATAGTATAATCTTCATTTCTCGAACTGACAATCAAACAAATTTAAGGAAATTTCCCTCTTCAATAATGTACCTGACTCCTAGTAAGTCCAGTTTGTTTCGCAAGCAAGATTTTGTCCGAATCCTTTGGGTACCTGAAACGCCAAAATCCGAAAAACAGATCTTTTAGTTCAGTATGTACAAGTAATACTGCAGTGGTCCTATTCAAATGTAAATAATTTTAGCTCACATCAGCAATAGTGTAAAAAGATTATGCTTACGGGTGCAGGAAGTGCTCGAAAAGCCAAGCGCGAAGGACAGAAACCGATCTCTCAGGTAAACCTCGTTGAGGCCTCCAAGCATTCTGGTTTTGAAACATTCCCAATTGCTGCAAAGCTCTTTGCTGCCTAATTTGATGATCAATGAATTTCAACCTCGACCCTTGAATTTTCCCCGCGGATGATCCTACCCCTCCATCATCTTCACCTAAGCTTTTATTAGCTACTCGAATTTGACCTTGAATTGCGTCTTTGAGACACCGGAATTGCTTAGAAATTGTCTTCAATGCCAAGGCAGTGTATGTCTTTGCTGATCCTATCCCCGCCGCTCTCTCAAATGATTCTATTACCATTTGCATTTGGTTGTTGTAATGCCTGTACCTTTGCTCTGCCTTCACAAGTAATAATTGTGAATCATTTGTAAATAAATGCAATTCTCGACACAATTTTCATTATAGTCATCTTTATATTGAATCGACTATAGGACATGTCTAATTTAATTATTTGTAGTAGTAGCAATAAATTCACAAGTAGTATAGGAGTTATAAAAGGGGAAAAAATATTTGTTCTTGAAAATCATTTGACAACTGAAGACAAAAAAAAAACAGTCTAAGATATAGAATGATAGTAACTCGTAACAGAAAGTTTCTGACACACAATTCTTAAAAATCATTCTCAAATATTGCTGTTAAAAGCTGCTAAATCAATCTCACTTGATAAAGACACTCCTATCAATTTCCCATACCCTCTTCTTACTAATTTTATTATAACTCTAACAAAAAGCGATCGAAAAAGTACAGTGACGGAGCCAGAAATTGAAATTTTAATTTATAGATCATATCTCGAAAAATTGATGAAAGCAAATAAATAATTAAGGGAGTAATTTAGAAAAACCTTAAAAGATTTTTGATTCGCATCAGGGCATAAACACTTCACAAGATTAGCTCTTGAGGAGGGTTCAGTTGAACACAAGTCGGAAAATTTCACCCAAGTTTTAAGATTAAACATTTATGTTAGAATTGTAGTCTATGTTAACCCTCTTAGAATAAACTTTGTAGGTATACCTCATCAAGCATAGATACAAGCTTGGCTTTTTTCATCAGAATTTCCTGCCTTTCCGATGTACTAAGCTGCGAACCGCCACCGTGTTGTTCATTCTCATCGGATGGCGTATCACCAACATCCTTACCCTTACCCTTACCGGGAGACTGATGACCATTCACACCAGTTGTATTATTTGTATTTCGATTAGTAGTCAACGTATCACCAACATTAACAACTTGTTCCAACAACTCTTGAGCTGCCCTCAAGTACTTGGACCCCAAAACTGACACCTGTCCACCACCACCACTACCACCAATACCAGCCACGTCAGCATCACCACCACCGACACCGGGGTTGTGAGAATTCAAGCTCAAAGAAAGCCCCTGTCTGGCGCGTGTAACCTCACGCGTGTCCTCTTGTGGATACCCGTAGAGAGTAACGTTTTGGTGGTCGGGACGGCCAAACTGGTGGTGAAACTGCTGCTGTGGTGGGTGCGAGAACGCAGCAGCGGCCGCAGCCGAGTTTAGTAGGAGAATATTATTGGACTGTTGCTGTTGTTGGTGTTGGTGTTGTTGCATAAGAATCAAAGTATGCAAATTAGCATTTTCAGGGATTTGTGGTGTGGTGGTGGTGGTAGTAGTAGTAGTAGTAGTAGAATTATCATGAGGTAGATAATATGATGCCATTATTATTATTATTATAAAAATGGTGTTTTAATATGAAAGGATGGATTGAATAAATAATTATAATAAGAATAATAATTAAGTTTAGTTTAGTTTAGATTAAGATAAAGCCATGGAAGAGGAAGCAAGAAGATGGGAAAGAGAGAGGGAGGGAATGGAAAGTGAGAGGAGAGAATTGAAAGAAAGAGAAGGGGAAGGGGAGATGATTGGGTGAGAGAATAAGCAAGGAAGGCTACTTGTCTTGGTTTTGTTGGTTCATTATTCGCCAATTCTCATTTCAGACGGACCATTTTCGTCTGAAAGTTTCAAATTGGTATATTTGATCATTTTTTTGAAAAATGTAACAATATAACCGTAAAATGTCTGAGTTAATGTTACAGATCTACATTGTTATTCGGTTACATTTTATCAAAATATGGTCACATTTAGCCGTAAAACAGTCCGAACGTGTGAAAGCTTAAGGAGACTTGCCGTTCATTATCAGGTAAAAAATGGAGAATATGATGGGTGCACGTGTTCCGCAATTATCTGCTGTTTACCTCGCCCTATGTATTTCATGAAATCAATCATTTCTGGGTTTTTACTGCCATGCACTAATCCACTTATTTTCTGTCTTAAACTTTTACCATCATTGTACAATTTACACAAATTCTCGCTTTAGACGGATACTATCCGTCTATCCGTTTAGAGCAGAAGATAGATAGTGTACCTCTTATACAATTTACACGAATTCTCGCTTTAAACTGTTTGTACAATTTAAACCTGACAAACGTTAAATTGGGTCGGATTTGCGTCAGGTAATTGGGTCGGGCATTCTAGTGTATTATTGTCGAATCCGGTTATAGGGTGTTTTATTATCGAATGGGTCAAATGAATTTACGACGTACAGGTCTAGTATAAGTCGGTTCACTTTTGTCTGGTCCACATAATTCAAATAACTTTATTTTCGTTAATAAAATTCTCTTTTGCCCTAAGCCCTAAAGGCACACATTAGCCGAGCTCTCACCAAGCCAATCTCAAATCAAGCTCACACAAACCGAGTTTTAACCCAGTCCATTTCGAATTGCTCGCAAGCTGTCTCGTCTCATTATCACCTTTAATCAAACACAATTTTACCAAATCACTTTCAATTATTGAGAAGAAATTGCTTAGTTGTCAACCTGAAACCACAAAACTTGAGTTACTCTAGAAATAGGGAAAAGGAGTAGAGTAGAGAGTAAATGAGAAAAAGGGAAGAGCAGTTGAAGATTAGTGGACTTACAATGTAAAGCTTCCACTTTGAAAGATACCCATCTTTGGCAATTGGCACCTTTACCCTTCTATTTCTATCCTCAGTTTTTTCATTCTTCAAATATGGTCCATCTTTGAGTTGGAACCCAGTGGCCGACTATTATGGGTTTAGTAGAGTTTGTCATCGTACGTACTACGAGTATAATTTTTCACTTCCAATTAATATGATATGTAAAATAACTACTAAAATTCCATGGATATATAAATGGTTAACAAATATTCTGTAGGTTATTTCGTGTACTTTGTACTACCTCCATCCCAATAGATTGTAGGAGTATCTTTTATTTTATTTTTTTGTGAGGATTTGCATGAGCATTTTGTTAAAGTAATAAAGTTTTTGTTTAAATTGCATGGATAAATGGTTAACAAATACTTAGTAGTATCTTTTCAAGTGTTTAAAGTAAATAAGTAATAATGTTTTTGTCGCTCAACAAAATTTTCGAATATTCTTATTGTTATTTGAGTGGTGGTTGAAATTCTTTTGTCGCTCTATTTTCATTTTCACTAAAATTTATAAATTACATTTGCTTTAGCTTAATAAAATATAAAAATCTGTTTTGTCTACTACTTGTTCATAATACTAATGGTTTACATACTTTTAAGTAAAAATAAGACTCAAAATTATTTGAAATAAGAATATGCAATGATCGATAATGTCTCGTTGTAGCTTTATCAAATGTCATTGTCATAGGAAACACGTGTTATTTTTGTTAGGAATTTTATGAGTTATATTATCTAAATTGAATTAAATTGAAAAACTGACTTCAATAGGCATTACCTAAATTTATATTGAACCGAAATAAACTAAAATTGAACTAAATTTATTGAACCATAACTAAACTGAAATGAATTAAAGTACAACAAACCCAAAAAATTAAGAACCCAAGTCTCATGCAAAATTGTAGAATTGCATATTGATCAAGGTTTAAAGGATTTGATATAATGGTTATATTCCCTAAATTATTTAAAACATGCTTCCTTACAAAATTATCAAAAAAATTTCTTACGAAATTTTAAAAAGATACAATAAAATTGCAAGGGAGTAATTTATATTACTCTGAATTAACGGATACTAACTCTATATGTCCAAGAAAGTTACATGCCAAAATCAATTGGCAATAGATGAATTAGCCGACTCCTTAATTTATAAAATTGACTACTTTTATCTCTTTCTTCAATGTGAAACACTTATATATATGCACCACTTCGAGTTGGGCTATATTTGTGATTTCCGCACTAAGCTAAGCTGAGTTGAAAATATAGTGAGGGGAAGTTACATTGATTTGATAGTCCTTTCGATATCAAATTGACAAAAATGGATTACATGAGTGTAAATTAGCATGAATAAAATGTTGACAGAATGACTGGAGGAGAAAGAGACCTGTTATGGGCGGTATACCTCTTTTAAACACAACTACAAAGTAGGGCTGAACTTGCTCATTCTTTCTTTTTAATCTACAATGACCCGATAAAGGAACAAAACTAGGAAACGTCTCGTTTCTCTTGATAACAACCCCTTTGGCAATGTTAATGCACAATAATTCCTCTATAAAACGGTTTTTATTGTAAAATCATCGATTAGTTTACTTAATCAGCGCACGACTGTAAACGTCTGTCTGAAAAGGGATCGGCTCCGGCCTGAACTTGCAACCTTTTAATTTTTTTTTCTATGACTTGTATCATCAACAATTTTTCAAATGAAAATAAATTATCTAATACACACTGTCACTTCTCGGTTAACCCATTGCTGGTGATGTCTTTTGATGAGCCGTGGCTGTGGAATGGCGGTTATGTCAGTCGCTGTTGATTATAGGATACGAAGGACAGTAGGACTTGGAGCACTTAATTCACAGATTTGTATACTGCCACCACTGCACCTGTTGTCAGCTAATATACTGGTGATCCTATAGAACTTGACTGACCGCAAGACGAGACGGTTTAGTTTTCGGCTAATTTTAGTTGCTTTCTGATAGCCAGCTAAAGGTTTGGTGTGCAAATAAACATGAATCTTAGGTGGTTCATTTACTTTGATAGCCCAAACTTTATTAAATGTTGAGAGATATCTTGTTCATTTTAGCATCTTTCTACAATGTGGTACCTGTATACATCCATAGTTTGGCTCCATCTTCTTTTAAATTGAAAATGAATAGAATTGAACTGATTAGGACTCGTATTAGTCTTAGTAGGGCTCCAAAAGAGCCGGAGCTCGAGCTTTGTTTGAAGCTCGTCAAGCATAAAAAATTGAAGCTCGGGCTCGGCTGAGATTGAGCCCAACAAACCCAAACGAGCTTCCGAGCCGAGCCTTGTTACTCGGGCTAGACTTGGATTTAGCCAAGCCGAGCTTTGACTGAGTCTATTTTCGTGTGTTGAACCGTTTCACATGTACACTAACGATAAGTCCTTTTAGAGACACAAGAAAACTAATCCGAAAAAAGGGCCATTGTATCATTATTTTCCTTGTGTGATTGACACAAGTATTGGCAATAATTTGGAGCTTGGCCACTATTTTTTCTTCAGCGAGTCTTCCTTGTGACGGGTATATCCGTCACAAACTTGCGATTGGTCAAATACTACCCACATGGTTAGATAAGACAAAACAGAATGTTATTCCCTAGACAATTTGCTTTTGTCTTGTCTCCCCACTTGGGTTGTATTTAACCCGTCCCAAGATTGCGACGAATATGCCCCTCACAAATGACAATTGTGTTTTTCCTTTATGTGGTTGAAATAGTATTAGTAATAATTTTGGTTGAAAGCCACACGTAAGGGTGGGTGAAAAGCACTAAAAAGAAATTCCCCACATGAGCGTCAACTTTGACTAGGTGCATCATGCCTTCAGGCTTCATGCATGCATCCACCATGAATATTTACATCTTTTCTTTCTTACTTATGTAAAAGAAATACAGTAGTATGTTTTATTTTTCTATGACTTTTACCTTTTTTTTGTTGTAAAAATGGTAAGAATGATTTTGATACTAATGAAATCCAAAGCTAATTCTGAGTAATTATTCACGTGACTTTATCGACCTAAGGGAGTGAGTCTCACCATATTTTACGAAGTCATGATTAATATTTTATGTTTCTCCAAAAATATAGTTTTGTACTCCGTAGATAATAATGAGTATCTTTAATTGAGTCTGTTTTTGTTTTGAGGTACATCAACTCTCCTATAGGACCGTCCTTCGATCTTGTACTGCCGTTTCATTACCGAGTTTCATGCAAGTTATCATTCGAATCTGAATTTTCAGTACTTGTATTATTTTTAGTTTGATGACACTTGGTTTTGGTTTGACGACTTTTGATTTAGTTCTCATTCTGATGAGAGTTATAAATTTGTGGATGGAAGTAAAAAAAGCTCGTGAAAGCTGATTAGCTCAAATGGAAGAGCGTGTGCATTTGCACAATGTTGGAGCTTGTGTCCTCCACAGTTAGTGTGATAACTTAATAAATCTCTTATAGGTTCACAAGGGTATACTTTGTA
>JAYMSF010002149.1:0-10746 GCA_036897335.1 Silene vulgaris
ACAAGTACACGTTCAAAAAATAGTTAGTGAGATTTGAGAAAAAGAAAAAAAAAAAAAAAAAAAAGATGAAACTCGCAACCGTCAATAACAGCTAAAACCGTCTCATACAAGACTCGTGTCGAAATATCCGAATTCCAAACCGGGTAGAAAATAAACCCAGAAAGGATAGTTAGCTTACCGCTTACTTCAGCTCCACCCCCTCAAATTTGATTATGAAGGTTGCCGATTTTTCACACTTATTTCCTCTGTTTCCTTTCCTTGCTTCGCAAATCACAATTTGTATGTTTCTCTTCTCTTATACTCGGTCTCATTTATTTATTTACCTTTTTATTCTTTGCGGGCGGTATTTTAATCAAAGGTAAACAAATGATTGGGAGTCGGGACGGTGCCACAAAGGGAGTATTTTTTTTATCGTATTGTTTTTATATGCCCTTCATGTTTGCAGTTTGCCCCGGTTATTTATTTTCCTTTGATTAAAATACCCGCCACACAAATGATTGGGACAAAGGGAGTATTAAGCGGACTGTAAATGCCGTTTCTTTGAATTGTTAAAGTATTTAAATTTAGGGTTTTTTCTTGCATAGGAGCAGTGCATTTGGGTTGGTTAATACTGGTGTTGAAGATTTGATGTTAAGAACTATTAGGGTAATTAGTGGAAGCTTGAATTGTAGTTGGAAAACCCGTAATTGTCGAATTCAATCATATAAAAGAAGCATACACTCCGGTTCTCGTGGTCGAGACGGTGAAAACTCATTTATTAGATCTAGTAATCTTCAACATTGGTTTAAGAATTGGCAGGATTTAAGAAAAAATAAGCTGACAGCTAGTACTTTCGCGTTGGCGATAGGGTTTTTTCCAAAAAGACGGGTTCAGTTGTGGTTGGAGAAGATTGGGGCGATTGAGCCCTTTCCCGGGAATTTGGCTACTTGTTGGAGTAATATTAAGGAAGAGGAGGCTTTGGAGAGGTATAAGTTGATTACTGGGAATACCCTCGTGTTTCCGACTTTTCAGGTGCTTGATAGGGGCGGGTTGGAAGATAAGGATGATTGGCTTGGGGCTTCTCCTGATGGGGTTGTTGATGTTGATAATGTTGTTTATGGGTTGTCATCTGGAGGGGTGTTGGAGGTTAAATGTCCGTTTTTCGGGGGTGAGATGAGGAATGCTTCCCCTTGGAAAAGGCTCCCGCTTTATTGTATTCCACAGGCGCAAGGGTTGATGGAAATATTGGATAAGGATTGGATGGATTTTTATGTTTGGACTCCTCATGGTAGTAGCTTGTTTAGGATATATCGTGATGTCGAGTATTGGGATACCTTAAAGTTTGCGTTGCATGATTTCTGGTGGAATCATGTGGTGCCTGCAAGAGAGTTATATGCCAAGTACAACATCACTAAACCTATCTCTCAGTTGAGTCATCTTAAACCAGAGCCTCGACATGACTTATGCAGTTATATTGTTTCTGAGAGCAAGCGAATTGTGGATAATTCGAAGTTATTGGTGCGGGAAATAAATGGGAAAATACAGGACTACTGAATTCTTTTTGGTGGGCTGATGTGTTTTGCAACCAGGTCATGAATCTACTGGACTACTGGCTAAGCGAGCTTTGCATCTCCGTGACTACTGAAATGTGTTCTTGCAACCTTTCATCGAGATAATGATCGTACATACTGTTATAAATGGGAACATACGAGAATATTGAATATTTTTTGTTGTAAAGGGAACCATGGTGACAATTTTGATGCTGAAGTGTTTTGTAATAAGGTCGCGATTCGTACCTTTCATTGACTTCACAAGCTAAGCTAGCTTTACATCTACAGGACTACTGAAATGTGTGCTTGCGGCCTTTCATCGTGGCGATGATCATAGACACTGTTATTTTTGTGCCTACCATCAGTATATGCAGCTGATACTCCTCAAGGGTTAGACTATGACAGAACAAGGATCAGCTGCTGCTGCCACTGAGCGCATCTTCACCATACATCTACCCAAGTTTTGCCAAATTACATTTGCATATTTTGGTGCTCTGATTTCAAGTCTATATTCTGTGATTTTTTAGGTAAGCGTCAAGCTTGTTGTTATAGACATTTTGCAGAGACCATTTTGCTGACGATCTGTAAATCTGTGATATTTAAAGCCTGTGGCCTGCATTAACCTCACAAATTGACTTTGATAAACTTGGCTCTTTGATTTTCAGAACTCTTTCACTGTGTTGTACGGAGTAGCTTGTTTTTTCATTCCCTTCCGTTCTGTTATTATTATTTCTAATTGAAATTTGATAGCAGCTTCCATATTTTGGTTGGGATCAAGACCTTTTTCCTCCATTAGTTTGACCTTTCATGTCTTATCCAAGACATCATCTGATGCATTATTTTTCTTGATTCTCTTAGAACATTTATTCCATTTACCGACATATATTCTACACATTGGGAATAACTCCGTGGTACTTTTAGGGACATTCATGACTAGAATGGTCACAATTTATCTGTTTGTTTTTAATCAAACTATGGTTTACTTTTGCTCTTGCAGACTCCGAGCTCAGCTTATGTTTCCAATGGGAGGGGCTTTTTACCTTGTCTTGTCGGATAATAGTAATTTTCTGGTCTTGGAGAAACACATTTTTATGAGAACTATGAAGATTTTAGTTGCACTTAACTACTTGGACAATGACAATGCGGCTCAAGTCCAGTCAAACTGTTGAGTTATATCATGTCATCTCAAAGCGTCGGCCATTTCTGGTGTTATAGATCTACGATCATGACGTGATCTACGATCATGGACGTCTTGTTGCTCCAGACTGTTTTCTACACATTTTGGAAGGTAGCTTCAATCTGAGTTTCTTTTTCTTCTACTGTTTCAAACTTAAGTCCAGTTATCTTATCTCTTCCAGATCGTGATAGATAGAACCGGCTATATACTTATCCCACATGTTTCGAACATTACTGCATGTGTGGTTCTATTTGAAAAGTTTTGGAAAAAAAATGTTTCCAGAAGTTAGATGTTTTCTTCTGTTACTATTATATTGCATGCATAAGACAATTTTACAGTACTACATAAATATTATATACAAGTTCGGTCTCAGATCGTGGGCAACTTGAAGCATCAAACATGCTAGACGGATCAAGAAGTGAAAGATGGAGCATGACGAGTAGGAGACGGTTTCCATCTTGAAGCTTCCTTGTGTTGAGCAATTAGCTTTAGAAGCTTAGTTGACGGGCTCTTGGAGGCGGCTTCCTTGTGCTATGTAAAGTCAGATAAAGCTGGCAGCTCTACTAACCCAGATTCCCTTCGAGGCTTGAAGACCTCAACTGAATGTACGTACTGATTTGCCATGCATCCGCAAATTCAACCAAAATGTAGAAAGCGGGATCTAAGATCTTCAACCAATTGTACCTAGCAGGATCATGGGTCCAGTTGCCCAGTTGACGCATTGGTTTCCGCTGTTAATATCCAATTTATGGTATTAGCAGTGAGCCTTGAAGAATCTACGTTTGATACGCCATTAAACTGTATAGAATACTCCGAATGAGTTAAGCTCCTAATAGCTGCAACTACTGCTTCAATTATCTTCTTCTCAACCAACTTTTTGAGGTCCTTTTCGAAATCTGTATCTCGGCCTTTGTCCTTCGAGATTAATGTCGGTAATGGAAACCCAATCCAAGAGCGGTAACTAGAAATTCATACTTGGATGCATTTTTCCGGTCAGGTTTCACAAGCTCTTGAAGAGTCGATTCAATTTTCTTCACAACTTCGCCAAAACACTCTAACCTGGTAAAATCACCATCATGATTCTAATAAACTCGATTATTACGATCAATCAATTAAATCAGAAACGATTTCGATTTGGGCAAATTAAGTTCTAATGCAAGAGATTTACCACGGTTCATAAGAGAGGAAACTTCATTAGTAGTTGTCTAGTTGACATGGTTATTAGCCAAGTACATTGAGTTAAGAAAGATATTGTAATTTTTTGTTACCGATGTAGAATAATTGATTAATTTAGTATAATCGAATTATGTTGGGATTCAAATTATATATACAGACAGACTACAGAGTAATAATTATGGGAATTAGTTGTGAATAACAAGACAAAGCATCGAATAAAAAAAACAAAGCTAAGAATGTTTTGATTCTAAATGCAACATCCAAGATAATACAGAATCAAAACATTCTTACTTTCCTAATAGGGCCCCATCTAGCAAAAAAAAAAGGACTTCCCTTTGTGTTCCGGATTTGATATTGTGAATATCAAGAGATCAAGACAAAGCATTGAATAATAAAAGCAAGGTTACGAATGTTTTGATTCTAAACACAACATCCAAGACAACAAGAGAATTAAAACCTTTTTACTCTCCTAGTAGGGCGCCACCTAGCGAGAGAAAATGAGTTCCGTTTTCTTATTCAATCAATGTTGTGAATAACAAGACAAAACATTGAATAATTAGGCATTTTTGCTCAGCAAGTTCACTTTTCTAAGGTTTATGTAGAATTAGACAAGGTAGGTTCCTTCACCGAAAATTCATGTTATTAGCTTCTTTTTGACGAAAAGGCGTCTCAAAATTTGAAAATGTCGTACGATAGTGTATACATGAAACTACCGGAGTCTTTTGTAGGCCTTTTGGTGGTTGTAGTTGCTAATGCGAATTCATCCACTGCTGGTTATGAAGCACTTTTAAGTATGGTGACCGACTCGTAAATGATACAAACGACACAGAATAAAGACGAAAGGATTCCATTGATTAATTTTCATCTTTATTGATCTTCCAGTTTTCAGATCATAAAGTTCAGAATAAAGTCATAATCCCTAAAATCTATACATATTCAGCAGCATATACATGTTTGGTGACCGACACGTAAATGATACAAACGACTTAGAATCTCGAAATCTCGAAGATGGAACATATAGAAAGCATCAACAGAAAGGAAACCTACTTTCCTGCAAGACAATCTTTCTGTTTTCTTTTCCTGCAGATCAATGAAAAAGGACTTTCTGCAGCAAAGAATATTCTACCTTTGCTTGCCCTACACCACAGTATTTCCTATTATTATTAACCTTAACATCATCAAAGTTTCACCTATAAATTTCACAGTATCCATCATGTTTGTTCCAAAACCGGCTCCGTCTTTTGATTGATGGAAGATCTGCTCAAACAAGTAAGGTACATTTGGAATTCCGATCAATTTTTTGTTTAGGATATGATGATGATTGTTGACTAATAATGGCTGCTTTTTTCAGATCGAAATTTAAGGGACAAGAAGAATTCGGCAGCTTTCGAGAAGGAAGAACTCCGTCCTTCAGAGGAGGTTATTGACGCTCGAGTTTATGTTCTTTTCTTTTTCTGCAAATTTCAGAATGCTAAATTTTTAACTAAAAAGTGGCAGCTTAATGATATGACTTACTGTAATTCTGTAAATGTGTACAGAAAGGAAACCTCAGAATTGGTTAAAGAGACAGATGTCGCGCCAAATGAGTTTCACCCATTCCATAGAAGAAGCCGAGTATGCAGCTGCAGTAGCAGCAGCTGCTTTCGCAGTTGCCGAGCTTGATTCATATGCTGTGGATCACAGAAAACCAGAGCCAGAACGAAGAGCCTCGCTCCCAAGAATCATAAGTGGATTAATAAGCTCTGCATTTTCTGCGGAACCTGAGGAGTCACCAAAAATCTATGCAGGTAAAGGTTAGAGGTGATCATTGATTTTGTCCAGTGGACTGAGAATTTCAGATCCCGCCTGGTTTTTTCCGAGCCAAATGTTGTGCCCTTACACTATATGCATTTCTCAGTCTTTCCTAATCAATGAATGATTGAATCTGTTCGTGCAATTTTGTCAGATGAAAATGATCATGAGGCGACTAGGATGGTTCCAGAGAGAACTATCCATCCAGTACCATCTATCAAAAGAACTCCAACTACACCAAGGAAAAGACTAACCTTTGCAGACGAGTTGGCTGAAGATCCCGGTAGAACTTCCACGTATGGAACCCCGCTTTTTGGTGAAGAAGAGTGGAAAGAAGTCGAAAGAATGAGAACCACCTCCACGCCATCCTTCAGGACACCATCTATAAAAAAGAATCCATCTTTTGGCGAAATTGAATCGGAAGATGTCCAAAAAAAGAAATCCTTTTCCATTCCATCCTTTAGAAAAACACCAACTGTGAGAAAGACTCCGTCTTTTGATGAGGAAAGTATGGAAGAAACTAGAAGAATGAGATCACCTAAACGTCCGGCCCTACAACCCATTTTCCCACCCCCTATTCCACCACCACCAGCGGTCCCACCACTTAACATATATCCGGAAGTTCCGCCAAAAAGGGCACAACAACCCAGAGATCAAGAATATGATGCAGATGCTTGGGAAAGAAAAGAGATGGATAAAATTAAACAAAGGTATCTGACAAACTTCAAGAATATCGCTCCACATACATATTAAGAGCATGAAATCGTTGCATTAAAAAGAGTCTAATGATAATAATATGCATAGGTACGAGAAACTAAATGCAACCATTCTGGAATGGGAGGACAAGAAGAAAAAGAAAGCTAGGCGCAAACTAGAGATGACAGAGGTTCGAGTTAAATTTAACTACTACTCCCCTTGTGAAAAATTAGGGAAAGCTATAATAACAAAGATATGCTTACAAGAATCGCAGAGAGATCCAGAGAAAAAGAGGGTTAAAGCTATGCATAATTACCAACTAGAGATGGAACGAATCAAGCAAATTGCTGACGGAGCAAGGGCACAAGCAAAGGGCAAACAGAGAAATGAAGAGATGAAGGTGAGGGAGAAGGCTAGCAGGTACCGAGCAACAGGAGAACCTCCTCTTCCTCCAATGTGCCTTTGTCTGTGAGGACAAATCGGGGTCCATATCAGCAAGTTAAAGACGCTGTCAAAGACTCAAAATTCCTTTCTTTTCAACCTTACAATTCATCATCACCACAAAGAAGACGATAAGACTAAATTCTTCATATCTCATCAAAGATGAGGTCCGGAAAAAAATTAAGGCGCAAGTCATAATCAATGTATTGTAAATAGAAGAACACTAAAACAAGATTGCAGACGCATTTATACATTATTCACGTATTACATGGGTGACATTTTTTAGTATACGAGAAATTTCATCTGGTGACATAAAATTATACGAGTAACTTCAACTGGTGACATATAAAATCATTTTACAGAAAAGAAAGGGTTAAAAAGCAGCTAAAGCTTTGTTTATCTGACGAACAAATTACATCTGGTGACATTATTGGCCCTTTTAGCATCAGTTACAGAATCATCTCGTTACAGTAACAAATAAGGTAGTAGAAGAGAAAAGATTACCTCACATACCTTCTTTCAATACACTAAAATAAGTACTCTGGTAAATTGATAAACCACCATAAGAAGACAAGCCAATGCTTGGCAAAATTCAAGCACGAAGCACAAAATAGTGAGATACAACTCATTTCAAAAACAGCAAAAACAACCGAATGAAGATTTAGTTGTTTGAAGAATATTAAGGATTTGGTAGCCATCGACAGTAGACAGTAGACAGTATGACAGGATTCTAGCAGTAATCGTAATGTAATGGCCTCTGACATTCCAACTACTTCATTCCTACTCCAGCCCACATGTACACCTAGATTGTCGGACATCAGCAGAAATGACGAGTCAGGAGTGTGACAATCCTTGGCACGTCAATCTGCTTACCTATGGTTAATTAACTGGTGTTTTTGGAAGAACATCCTGGTATTCCTTCAGGCTTCAGCTTGGTAAGCCAAATCATACCACAGGTTGATTATGATAAATTGTTTACGCTTTTCAAATTCCTATTCTCGTGTTTTGAAAAGTGTAAATAATCTATTGGAATGGATGGAGTATCAAAGAACTAGACCAGACCATTTTCCTGCAACGCCTAAACCACAAAAGTTTGAAACAAGCAAATCACCAAGAGCCTGTAGGCTCGGAAGAATCACTACAACATTTCTTTGTTGAAAATCAATGCATAAATAATTTACAAATCAAATACAAATATAGGCTTATCAAATGTCTCGGCCCATCTCAGAACCTTAAAAAACCAAAGAATGAAAAAACACAATCAGAGCTGAAAAGCTTGATTTAAGAGAACTATCACACTGGACTTATCACTAAGACATTAATATCAATGTAGCAAAGCAAGCCTCAGCTGGCAATTTCTCTTAACAACCACTCCAATGCAGGATATGAAAAATACAATATAAGGAATGACGGAAGAGCTAATAGTACGCTGATCAGAAAATACAGCACCAAAATGGTGAAACTTCCAGGTACTACAAGGAATATAATGACCAAGAAAATGATAACCAATGGGAACTTAGCTGCAACGTGAATGAAGTAGTCAAGAGATTTGTGAAGTGAGAATTGAGACCGATCCACATTAAGATACCCATTGTCAGGACTACCAGCATTGTTGGATAATACCCTCCCTTGAGAATGAGTAAGGCGAGTCGACCTTGGGCTATAGTTGCTAGCAGAACCCCT
The DNA here is from genome assembly GCA_036897335.1 of Silene vulgaris. Classification (NCBI taxonomy): domain Eukaryota; kingdom Viridiplantae; phylum Streptophyta; class Magnoliopsida; order Caryophyllales; family Caryophyllaceae; genus Silene; species Silene vulgaris. The sequence continues at coordinate 8,494 of JAYMSF010002149.1, forward strand.
AGTCAGTGAGCTTATTCTTGGAGAGAAAAGTGGTTGACTGATATGATTATCACTCCGCAATGAAAATGAAGACTTAGATCGCTCTCCATTCAAGCTCTCAACCATCCAAAGAATGAAGTAATTCTTCCGGGGAAACTTAAGATGCCCTCGATAGACCAAACGAAGTGATAACAAATTGCACCAGGGGCAGGAGACAAAAAATGGGAGCTTAATCTTCTGAGCAGGAAGTTTCAGTACAGCCCATTGAAGCGCTAGAACGCAATTTTGGCATAGAGAGTGGCCACACCATAATACATATGGCACATTCTCAACAATATTAAAGGATTCCCAGCAAATAGGACATTCTAATCCTTCCTCTCTGCTGGAACTCGATGTAGCATCATCATCATCAGATAAATCATTGCAACACAAATTTGGCTCGGTTGAGACTTTCCTGAGCCGAAGATTTGATATACCAGTTGGAAAACTCCACATTCTAGTCACTGAAAAATTGGGTATATTAGTACATCGAGTACTTGTTCCAAACACTATATTATAAAGATTCAATGTAAAAACTAAAAGCCATGTGATATAGATCCTACACTGCAGTCCTACAGATCTAGTCGGCTTATTCGCTCTGTATACATCTTTCTCAAATGTGAAACATCAAACTACAACATTCACAATTACACCGAACCAAAATGCCATTAACTTTTCTGAAAAGGTACATCCGCTTCCAATTACACGTCTCCCCTCGCAACCATTTGCAATGTCCTGGGGGCAGTTGGGCCCATCGCGCCTCATTAGAAACTAAAATATGACAATGGTATCGATATTGAAGACAGAAACTCAAATATGAGACTCTTGTATGCTATAAAACTCATTTTACAATCGCGTTAATGGCTTTTTGTATTCATATAACTGTCTTACACAAAACTAAGTCGCGACCCAACAGCAAAGATTCGAACTTTTTAGATCAAATTACAAGGAAACGGGATAGCAAACGACATAATACGATGAATCACATCATTACTATAACAATCATGTGCCAACAAATGCGAAAAGCTCGTACGAGACTGATATTTACATACAACACCCACATTCCATGCTATAAAACTCCTTTAATAATCGCATTAACCGCTTATTCGATTCATAAAACCGTCTTACACAAAACTAATCCGCGATCAAACAGCAAAGAATCAAACTTTTTTCACCAATTTACAAGAAAACAGATAGCAAACACCATAATACCAAATATCACATCATTAATATCACAATTATGTAACAGCAATTGCAAAACAAACCCAGAAAATTAAAACAAACCCATTTAAATACACGCGAATTCAATCAAACCCAAATCAAAATCAAAGAGTAATATCAACATTCAAACCCAAATAATAAATAAAACTATGAATGCAATCAATCAGCCAATAAATTAATAATTGCAATAAATAATGATAAGAAAACATGATTAAAATGAAAGAAAGTAATCTTACGAAGGATAAATTATGTAGAATGTAGAGAAAATGAAGAGAGAGGAAGGAACAATGATGAAAAAGCAGATCTTTCCTCCCAAATTTTCTCTTTTTCTCTCTTTTCATGAACAAAATACAACGAACTTTTGATCTGTTTTTAGTTGGGGATTTTACATGTTTTGTGCAAGTTGTTTTGGTCCCGGTTTGTTTACCGAATTCTGACCGCGTTTTATACTATTTTAAATGAGAGCGGGGTTACGAGTCGTGACTCGTGAGTCGTCTAGTTCATTGAATCGGTTTACCTTGGTTTAAAAAGGCGGGTATGGGCAATGTATTTTTAGGAATTTGGTATGTTTTAATGTATGTACATGAATTAAAAGATTCGTTGAACCTATTCGGTTGACTCATATTCTAAATTTATTACTACTCCGTAACTAGTAATAATTTGGAATTAATTTATGGTGGGTTTAAATGAAAAAAAAAAAAAAAAAAAATTGAGGTTGGATGATAAAAACACGTCATTTCATTCGCACTTTGTATGACGTATATCTAGGGGTACTGACGAGCCGAACCGAGCCTGAGCTTGGCCTTGCTCGGCTTGTTCTCAAGAACCAAAACTCGATCTCGAGCCGATCTCGAGCTTGTAAAAAATGTGCTCGCTATTAAGATTGCGAGCTTTAATGCGAGCTCGAGCTCAAATGGAGCCTATATATAATAGTTAATTTTTGACTTTTTTTTGCTTCTGATATTTTCAATAACACGGCTCGAAGATTAAATGTAAAATATTTGGCAAATCGGG
>JAYMSF010002150.1:0-10744 GCA_036897335.1 Silene vulgaris
ATAGCAAGAGGTAGGGGAGTTAACTAAGGAGTTTACAGGGCCAGAAGGGTGGGGCAAGGGGGCAAAGGATATGGGTTATTGTTGGCAGGCACCCAAGATTAGACTTGGGTGGAGACGGAGTCACAAAAAAAGTGACAAATGCTAGGCATGAACGTAGTGAATATGGTATCACACCGCCTTGTCCAGAGACGCTACAAAATAAATCTAGAGAGAGTGGGCCAAGAGGGATATGTAGAGGTATAATTCTCATGAATCCACGGCTGGAGGTAGAGGGAGAAAAAGGAGGTGTCGACTTTGAAGTGGTCCAAACACAAGTGGCAAGGCTACAGTCGCGGAGGAGATGGATAGTAGATCCCTCAAGGGAAGGGTTGAGGCAAAGGGAGCAGGTAGGGGACGTGAGGACTCACCTTTTAAAAAGGGTGAGGTTGTGCGGTAGTTTGTCCCACCACACCAGCCAAAGAAAGATCTTGATTTTGGGCAGGGTGGGCAGGTTCCACTACCACAACAGGTCAACTGTGTAAGAGGGAGGGCGGATTGAGTGTTCAAACGAGGAGGAATAAGCAGAGCCAATATAATCGAGAATTATTTTTGGGGGTTAGAGAGGACATATACATAATAGAACCTACCCCCTTGATGAATTATAATACTACTCGGAAAATTGAAAGTCGCGTTAAGCTGAATAACTAGCTAACGGATAGCTTAGGGAAGGTTGGTAAAATTTCCTAGGGGAGTAATAACTGTAAGATAATGTAATCCCCTAATTAGGGTGATCCTTGTCTATTGATATATATAGCGAATACACAATGTACATCGGATATGAACTACGAGATACACGGAATATTAAAGATACACAATATAAAATATTTACATATTTACACTAATACACCCCCGCAGTTGGAGCGGGAGGAAGCCGAACGCTCAAGCTGGAACGAAACCAATCAAATAAATACCGTGGGAGCCCTTTTGTAAAGATGTCAGCATATTAGTACGCAGCGGGGACATGTAGGACACGAACGGTTCCAACTTGTACTTTCTCGCGAACAAAATGAATGTCAAGCTCGATATGCTTTGTTCGCTGGTGTTGAACGGGGTTGCCAGAGAGATACACGGCAGAAATATTGTCACAATAGACAAGGCTAGCATGGCGAATAGGAACACGAAGTTCAAATAATAAATTACGGAGCCAGCATGTTTCTGCTACAGCATTTGCAACACCGCGGTATTCGGCCTCAGCACTAGAACGGGACAGGGTGGGTTGGCGTTTAGAGGACCATGAAACCAAATTGTCGCCCAAAAAGACACAATAACCAGAGGTAGATCGTCGAGAATCAGGGCACCCACCCCAATCTGCATCCGAGTAAGCAGTAATGGACAGGGAACGGGATGCGGTAAAAGTAAGACCATAAGCAAGTGTACCTTTAAGATAGCGAAGGATACGGTTCAAGAACTGCAAATGTGGTTCGCGTGGAGCGTGCATAAATAGGCAAACTTGCTGAACAGCATAGGAAATATCCGGACGGGTAATAGTGAGATATTGGAGCGCCCCAGCCAGACTGCGGTAAAGAGATGGGTCAGAAATTAACGGCCCCGCAGTAGCACTCAATTTGGCACCAACATCCACGGGAGTGGACGTAGCATTGCAAGAAGACATAGAGGCACGGCTGAGGATATCTTCGGCATATTTCTGCTGCGATAGAAATAGCCCAGAGCCAGTACGAGTGACAGTAATCCCGAGAAAATGGTGTAAAATGCCCAAATCCGTCATAGCAAATTCCTGTGACAAAGATGTAATAATGCGACGCAACAGAGGAGCGCTAGACGCAGTGAGAATAATATCGTCCACATACAATAGTAAATAGGCCGTGTCAGTACCCGAGTCATAAATAAAGAGGGAGGAATCACAAGTACTGGCACGAAAACCCTGCGATATAACAAATGTCGCAAACCGCTGAAACCAGGCCCGAGGAGCCAGCTTAAGACCATACAGTGACTTACGGAGGCGACACACATGTTTAGGCACGGTGGCATCAACAAAACCAGGGGGTTGATGCATATAGACCGTCTCAACCAAGTCACCGTGAAGAAATGCAATTTTGACATCGAGTTGGTGAATGGGCCAAGATCGGGATACCGCAAGACTTAAAACAGTCCGAATAGTCGTTGGCTTAACAACGGGACTAAAAGTTTCATCACAATCCACGCCAACCTGTTTAGATTTACCATTTACCACAAGGCGGGCCTTATACCGCTGTAATGTACCGTCGCTATTAAATTTGTGATGATATAACCACAAGCAACGGATGACATGAGCATCATGAGGACGGGGTACTAAATCCCAAGTATGATTCGCCCGTAATGCGCGAAATTCATCCTGCATAGCGGCATTCCAGTTCGGGTCTTGGAGGGCTTGGTGGGGCGATTAAGGGAGAGGGGACAGAGTGGTGGAAGGTGTAGTGGCGAGGAAATTAGGGTCACGGGGTTTAAAGATACCGTTCGTAACCCAGGTGGACATGGGATGGGCACGGAAAGGAGGGGGAGGCGGCGGTGGTGGTGGGATGGGTGTGGTGGCAGAAGAGGAGGTTGGGGAAGTGACAGGAGAGGTGGGGGAGTTTGGTTGAGGGGGAGTGACGGGGCTGTCAGGTTGTGTTGGAGAGGGAGAGGCGGGTTGAGGCGTGGCGGTTGGAGTCGAGGGAGTGGAATGTCGTGGTGTGTGGGTGGTAGTGGGAGTGAGGTGCTGGTAAAGGAGGGGGTTAGCCGGGGTGAAGTCAGGGTCGAGGAAAGAGTATGAGGTGGGGTCAGTAGGCGAAGTTTCAGCAAACGGGAAGACCGATTCATCAAAAGTGACATGACGGGAGATATGAATTTTACCACTGACCGGATCAAGACACCGATACCCGCGTTGCTGTGACGGGTAGCCCAGAAAGACACACCTAACGGACCTAGGGGCAAGTTTATGTGGACGTTTGGCCGACAAATTTGGATAGCAAGCACAGCCAAAAACACGTAAGTGATCGTAAGACGGATTTTTATTGAAGAGCGCGGAAGTGGGGGACCTAAAGTGAAGAGTTTTTGTGGGCAAGATATTGTGAAGATACACGGAAGCATTTAACGCTTCGACCCAGAAATCGGGAGGCATGGACGCGTGAGATAAGAGTGTAAGTACAATTTCATTAAGACGACGAATCATGCGCTCCGCTTTGCCATTTTGAGAGGACGTTTGAGGACATGAAAAACGGAAAACAAGGCCGTTATCATTGGCAAATTTCTGAAATAATGAATTATCAAATTCTCGGTCTAAGTCACATTGGAACGATTTAATTTTGCAACCAAATTGGGTATGAATATAATTGGCAAATGATAGAAACCGATTAAACACATCAGATTTGTTTTTGATAGGGTAAACCCAAACGAAATTAGAAAAATTATCAATGAGCAGTAGATAATACTTGTAACCACTTTTGCTTAAAATCGGGCTAGTCCATAAATCGCTGTGGACAATATCAAACGGAGCAATAGTAGTAGAAGTAGAATCAGAAAATGGTAATCTCTTGTGTTTACTAACTTGACACGAATGACATAAATGTTTACTAGTCTCCTTATTACAATTGACAAAAGAGTGACTCCTAAGAAGCTGTAAAATATTGGACCCGGGATGCCCGAGACGGCTGTGCCAGACATCGGACGACATGGAGACTAGGCTGTGACCCGGATTTGAAGAGGAAGACTTAGACTTGGAGGACACGGGGTAAAGTTCGCCATCACTATCACTCCTCAGAATCGTCATCCCAGTCTGAAGGTCCTTCACAGAAAAACCAAGGGGGTCAAATTCAACAGATACATTATTATCACGAGTAAATTGACGGACAGATATAAGATTTTTAATGATACGGGGTGTATATAAGACATTGGTTAAGTGCAAGGTACGGTTAGGAGCCTGAATTTTCGAGTTTCCAGAGCCCTGAACTAGAATGCTATGACCATTACCGACAAGAATAGAATGAATATTATGCGCATTAGAGGTGGAATCAAACGTACCTGCATCAGCAGTGAGGTGGGATGAAGCACCCGTATCCATGAACCATGGTCTATCCATCGGAACCTGAAGTGTCATGGCTTGAAATGCCTGCCCGATATCAGTAGGCTGCATAGGTTCAGAATCAGTGAGATGGGCCTGCCCGATAGAGCGTCTATCAGAAGAGTTGGAGCGATGTGATGCACGTGTGGCAGGTGGCCCCCATTTGAGCCCAACCCTGATAGGTGGGGTAGGGACAGGGTGGCGGTGTCCACTGGTAGGGCATACCCATAGTGGGCCACGAAACAGGGGCAATAATTTGCGGATTTGCAGCGGCTTGAGACGACGTAGGCTGCTTCTTCTGATAGCTACGATTGCCGCGACGACGGTTCCCATTGCCACGATTCGAGGAGCGAGTCTGAGAGGGCGTGTTGGAATTGGAATTATCACTCCAACCGGAGTTCTCTGATGGCGTGGCATGGGAGGCGACAAGAGCGCTGTTGGGCTCTTCCCGAGCAGAGGTACGGTGTTTCTCCAATTCAAGCATGCTCCGAGCAGTTTCGAAGGGTGGCAGAGTTTGATTGATATAAGCGGCCACCGTATCAAAACTGGAAGGAAGACCACGCACTAATTGTAGCACCAACCTTTGATTGTCAACAGCGGAGCCGACATCCTTCATTTGTCCGGCAAGATCGCGCAACCGTTGACAATAGGCATCGAGGGAAGGCATACTGTCGAGTTTCAAATTATTGAACTCGTGTTCGAGAGCCGCCGCACGAGCACCCTTGTTGTTGAGGAAGATATTCTCAACACGTTTCCATGCCTGATATGCCGTCGACTCATCTTCAAGGACGCGAGGAAAGAGATCGTCACTCATTGTGCCATAAATCCATTGGAGAACATGGGCATCGACTTCGCACCATTCACTGTAGTTCTCGTCAGCGGGTGATGGCGGAGTTGTATCATCAATATGCGAGAGAACCTTGTATCCACGGGCGTGAAGGGTGAAAACACGAACCCACGAGGCATAAGTAACCTTCGTTCCATCGAGAATACGAACCTTGTTGGTGATGTTGGAGACGGTGTAAACAGGGTGGAGGGATGGCTTAGACTGCGGCGGGGATGATTTTGGACTACCGTCAGCCATTTTGGAGGTGGGGAGACGGCCAAGGAAGGAGGCGGATCGGCTAGGGTTAGAGATTTTAACCTAGGCTAATGATACCATGTAAGATAATGTAATCCCCTAATTAGGGTGATACTTGTCTATTGATATATATAGCGAATACACAATGTACATCGGATATAAACTACGAGATACACGGAATATTAAAGATACACGATATAAAATATTTACATATTTACACTAATAATATCATATTGTAATTGAATTATTTTTAGAGCATTTAATTTCTGTTTCCTGTGTTTTGGCATACATACATACATACATATAAAAGGCGTAAACACCATGCCTGTTCGCATTAGCATTACACAACATTACAAGCCACAAGTGGTGATAGGTATTCAAAAGTCGCATAAGGAGAGGATAAATGAACTAGGAGAGGATAAATGAACTGACTTTGGCTAGAAAAAGGGAGTACCTCACTAGACTATATAAGAGAATGAGTGTGCCATAAACGCCTAGGTCTCCATATGAAATAACTATATATGATGTTATCTTTCACTACTTGCAATAAGAAGAAGTAACTGGACCTGTATTCAAATCATATTTGAACTATACATACCATTATTCTAATAAATCTGTATATTGCTTCTTACTCCTATATTTTAATAAATTAGTTAAATATATAATAATGAATATTATAATGATATGAGGCTTAAAAACACACATCATCCTGACCACAACCACGACAATGTATGGTATACCCATATAAATAATAAGAAATATAAATATAATTAATAAACTTAAATCACAGAATGAAGATAAAGAAGTATGGGATTAGACTCAAGGAAGGTGTTAAGACATGTACTTGAAGCACAAGAATGCCAACTAGCGATAACAGGACTGTCCTATAAATGATCATCGACCAAGAATGAGTTAAAGAAATTCACATAAAAGCCAAGGAATTTAGATCATTTCTTAAGGTAATTGACGAAAGACTTTCATTTTGCAAGAAAAAGTAACTTAAATTCAAAGTAATGGCATAGCACTAAAGGCACTAAAGGCGGTTGAAACCCATCCTTTTGAGCCTCAATGGAAAAATTCAGAGAAAGATGATCGTAACCCAGCAGGCAGATGAGGGATTTTACGTGCTATACAATCAACTTTGTCCTTCAATTCTCCTGACCCATTCTGGTGAATTTCCCAAAAAAGTAGATTAGTAAACCCTAATTGACATCGTTCTCTAACATAATACAGAAACATTCGAGAATCATCAATAGCAGTAGCCTTAAAATGAGAAGAATTGCAGAAATAACGGGAATTAAAATGCAAATCCTTCAATTCTTCTAACCCATTCTTGGTAGAGCTTTAGTAAAGATATCAGCAAGTTGATACTCGGTAGGACAATAGACAAGCTTGACTTCTTTCTCTTGCTCTGCATCTCGAATGGCATGAAATTTGATCTTCATATGTTTTGTTTTACTGTGACAAACTGGATTCTTAGCAATAGCGATTGCTGATTTGCTATCTACTAGAACCTCTGTTGAATCGTCTTGTGTGTGACCCATATCGGCAAGTATCTTCCTTAGCCAAATAGCCTGATTAACTGTAGCGCTTGCTGCCACATACTCTGCTTCAGCAGTAGATTGAGCCACAACACTTTGTTTCTTAGACATCCATGAAAACATCCCGGAACCAAGTGTGAAAGTATAGCCAGAAGTGCTTTTCATGTCGTCAACTGAACCGGCCCAATCGCTGTCGGAATAGGCTGTCAATTTTGGCTCTACACCAGATTCAAAGATAACTCCAAAATTTGAAGTTCCCCTTAGATATCTCAGGATTCTTTTCGCTATTCCCATATGAATGTCATTTGGTTCAGTCATGAACCTTGATAGTAGGCTTGCCGCGAACATCAAATCTGGTCTAGTTGCTGTGAGATAAAGTAAACTTCCCACAATGCTTCTGTATAGCCTTGCATCTGCCTTCTGGTCGCCATCAGATTTGGATATATGCTCATTAATGGCAAGTGGTGTTGCTACGGGTTTGCAATGGTGCATCTTGAATTTTTTAAGAATATCCTGAGCATACTTAGCTTGAGAAATAAAGATCCCATCTTGAGATTGGTGAACCTCCATCCCAAGAAAATAGTTCATGAGACCCAAATCTGTCATCTCGAACATCTTCTTCATCTCCTCCTTGAAAGTAACAATCATATTGTTGTTGTTCCCAGTAACGAGGAGATCGTCAACATAGAGGGAGACTAAGAGAAATTCATTGTCTCCTCCCTTCTTCACATAAAGTGTATGTTCATTTTTACTTCTCACAAAACCTTGCTCAATAAAGTATGAGTCGATTTTTGTGTACCATGCTCTTGGCGCTTGTTTCAAGCCGTAAAGAGCCTTCTTTAATTTGTACACACATTCTTCTTTTCCCTTGGCAACATAGCCTTCGGGTTGATGAACAAAAATTTCTTCTTCAAGCTCACCGTTAAGGAAAGCCGATTTGACATCAAGCTGATATATTTTCCAACTCTTATGTGCTGCCAAAGCAATAAGAGTTTTGACGGTGTCAAGTCTTGCTACCGGAGCAAAAGTATCTCCATAATCAACCCCGGCTTCTTGTGCATAGCCTTTGACAACCAATCTTGCTTTATATTTGTTGATTGTGCCATCGGGATTTAATTTGGTCTTATAGACCCATTTGACACCGATCACTTTCCTGTCTTGGGGTGGATCAACAAGCTCCCAAGTGTTATTTTTGATGATCATGTCAATCTCATTTTTCATTGCTTCCTGCCACTCTTTGGTCTTGGCGGCTTCTTCGTAGTTATTTGGTTCATTAGTTGCAAAACAGCATGATTCATACAACTCGGAATCCAAATTAACAATAGGACAATTTTGATAGATCTCGGATAGAGATTTCTTTCCTCGCGGACCTGTAGCATTCTCATCACTAGAAGGAGGGGATGATGGCTCCGAATTGCTATTTTGTGGTGTGGAAGAGGAGGTAGGCGTGTTACCAGCGCTGCGAGGAGTGCTTGGTATACACTCTACTGGCTCTTGAGGAGATGAACCAGAATCGTCAAATATCACACTTCTTCGTTCAACTTTCTCTTCTTCCCAATTCCACATTGAATTTTCATCGAACTCCACATCTCTACTAATGATAATTTTCTCAGTATTGATGTTGAAAATTCGGTAGCCCTTTGATTGTGTGCTATAACCAAGAAAAATTCCTTTCTCGGCTTTTTCATCCAACTTGGTCCTCTTTTGAGATGGAATGTGAACATAACAGACAGATCCAAATACTCGAAGATGTTTGGCCGTCGGCTTAATACCACTCCAAGCTTCAATTGGAGTCACTCCTTGAACTGCTTTTGTAGGGAGTCTGTTTAGCAAATAGACCGAAGTATAGACGGCCTCTGCCCAAAATTTCTTTGGCAAATTTTTCTCTGTGAGCATGCAACGAGCCATCTCCATGACTGTTCTGTTTTTTCTTTCAGAAACTCCGTTTTGCTGAGGAGAGTAACCAACTGTGAGTTGATGCTCAACACCTTCGTCTTCACAGAATTTATCAAACTGGGAGGAAGTATATTCCTTTCCTCTGTCTGATCTGATTCTTTTCATCTTGCACCCTGTTTGTGTCTCCACTAGTGCTTTGAATTTCTTAAACACATGGAATACATCCGATTTCTCACGCATGAAATATACCCATGTCATACGAGTATAGTCATCAATGAACAAAATGAAGTACTTATTCTCGCTTAGAGAAGGAGTTCTGTGGGGACCACAAACATCGGTATGAACAAGCTCAAGTTTCTCCTTTGCTCTCCAGTTGCTTGTGTGAGGAAAAGGCTTGCGATGTTGCTTACCAAGTTGACATGCATCACACAGATTTTGGATAGGAGGCAACGAGGGAATATCACGCACCATGTTCTTGTGGTATAGGAAATTAAGCGCACCAATGTTGAAGTGCCCATATCTCTTGTGCCAAAGCCATGTATCATCACTTTGGACTTTGTTAGCCTGCTCCAAAGGCGTATCCAAGAATAGAGAAAATGCCTTGTTTTGCATTTTGATTTTAGCAATTTCCCATTTTTGTGGATCGTAGATGATGCAATGTTCATCTTTGAAGATTACGGAATAACCATGGAGTATCATTTGAGGTATACTCAACAGGTTTTCACTAAGATCGGGTACTAAGAGAACATCTTTGATAAATTTAGTACCTTTCTTAGTTTGGACCGCAATGGTTCCCTTTCCTTGTGTCTCTAAGACGGCTCCATTTCCCACACGAACATGAGACTTGTTTGAAGTATCAAGTTGAGTGAAAATCTTCTTATCATGAGCCATGTGGCTAGTGCAACCACTGTCGATAAGCCATTTTTGCTTGTGGCTAGAATTCTCGCTTTGACGAACTTGAAATAGATGATCCTCAATTGCTTGGTGGTTGGACTGCTCTTGTGAGTTTTGTTTGGCTTTGATTTTACAATTTTTCTCAAAATGGCCAAACTTCTTGCAAAATCTACATTGTAGTTTGGGTTTCCCCTTAAACCAACAATTTTGCTCCGAATGATTGTTTTTGCCGCAAGTGCCACATGTAGGAAATTTTTCAGGAGTGGAAGAACTATTGTTACCCTCCATATGTTTTCCTTTACCTTCTTTTAGATAAGGTAACTTTGATTTGTGCTTAGTTTGGAAAGCACCTTCGGTTGGACTCTCATCGCTTTTGATGAATTTTTCCTCGTGTGCCAACAATGTACCAAACAACTCGGTAGTTCCGAGTTTACTCAGATCTTTAAATTCTTCAATCATAGAGGCAATAGTATTGAACTTACTATTGAGAGTTACTAGCACCTTTGGAACGATTGTTACATCGCTAGTGCTTTCTCCATAGATTTGCATCTGATTTACAAGCTCCATGAATCTCGACGAATATTCTTTAATGTTTTCGTCGTCTCTCATTTTTATATTTGCATAATCTCTTCTTAGTTTATTGAGTCTTACGATCCTTACTTTCTCGGACCCATGAAATTCCTCCAAAAGAGTGTTCCAGGCTTCTTTTGCTGTTGATGCCCGGATGATTTTTGGTGTTATGCTGTCCGAAACAGCACTATGGATATATGAAAGTGCCCTCGCATCTTTCATTTCATCAGTTTTTAGTTGTTGTAGTTGTGCAGCGGAATATTCACTTCCTTCTACTCTTGCTTCAAACCCCTTTTCCACAATCTCCCATAAATCACAAGACTTTAAAAATAGTTTCATTTTGACACTCCAATAATCGTAACTTTCTCCCGCAAAGTTTGGGATTGCAGGGAGAGAAACACTTGAACTTGAAGCCATACTTCAAGAGGCCCTTTAAGATCCTTAATGTCTCTGATGCCAAATGTTGGGTTTTGGGATAGTTTATGTGAGAAAACGGAGAGAAATATGTTTGAGAGAAGGAAATATGTTTGTGATTGAAATGTTTTAGTTTGATTGATATTGATTGATAATAGAAATGATTTTATTGAATTGAATTAACTTGATTACAATGCCTAAGATTACATGCTATTTATAGGTGATAAGCACCCTTTCACATTCTAGGATCCTATTCATATCCTAGGATGTATC
>JAYMSF010002151.1:0-10744 GCA_036897335.1 Silene vulgaris
AAGTTTTTGGATCACTACCTCGGGAAACCGAGATGGTAGCATCCCGATTATCTTGGCCGGATTTTCGGGGTGTTACACTTTTTCATAGGAATTTTTGTTATTTTCGTTTTAACTAACCGAATAAGAGGGTTCGGTCTGGATCTCCTGGTAATGGTGGGACCTACCCTATGTGTCAGGTGGATTGTTGTGAAGAAGATTTCTCGAAAGTAAAGGATTATCATAGAAGGCATTAGGTTTGTGAACTCCATAGCAAGGCCACCAAAACGGTTGATGCACAGGGGTGCCAGCAGTAGCAGGTGTTTACCTTTTTTTTCTTGGTTGCGACGAGTCTTTTTCCTTTTGACGTATTGCATGTGATCAAAGTATTTCTCTCCCAGCAGGTGTTTACCTTTTTTATTTTTTCCTGTGTGATCAAAGTGAGTCTAACATGAGTCGAGCAGGTGGTTAAGGAGCATTCTTTGAAGTGAAGGACAAATTGGATTAGGTTGTTGATTGGGAGAGAAGACACATATTATGGTTGGGCTGTTGAGTTATAATATGGGTTATCTTAAGAATGAGCAACATTGCTTACAATGGTTCTTGATTCTGAAGAGGGATGATAATTACCTTTTGGTGTCGCAAGTCATGCTGGGCTTTCTACTAATGGCTTACTCATTGAATGCATTATGTTTGTTTGAAACAGGCATCTGATAGATCAATTAATCAAGTGAAGAAGCTCAAGAAGAACGATTGTTCCAATGTTAAACATTCATGTCTTAGTTCTGTTTGTGTTTCAACTCAACTATTCTTGCAGTAGCTGTTCTTGGCCATATTTTTGGGTGCATTCTATAGGAGACCGTAATTGGGAGAGATATAGAACAATAGTTTCTCGTTTGTATAGGAGACCATAGTTAATCGTACATCCTTTATTTATGTCGTTTATTTCTTCGTTTGTTTTTTTCTGTTCTATCTCTAGGAATTTTAATAAAATGGCTCATAGGCTAGCACAAATAGCCATTGACCTATAAAATTACTTTTGTCTATTGTAGAAAAAATGATGTAATTCAAACTTTAATTTTTTATATCGGACTGGAATTGAGACATGTGCACATTCACCTAAGCTTATTGTTATTATATTGAATGCCAAAATTAAAGTTTTTTCAAGACATGATAAAAATCTTGGGCTTTCTTTTGCTTATATTCCAATTACATCACTCAAAAAGAAACCTCGTGTTTGTAACGGTATTCTTGATAAATGTTGATCAAATCTTTCAGACAGTTAACCCGAATAAAATGTTGATTGTGTTTAGACCTTTTATAGAGACGGTCGTAAAGAAAAAAAGGTATCAATTGCATTGTGCTTTTTGTAGTGACTTTATTGGCCTCGCTACGCTCAACGAATCAAACTACACGAGTAAAAATATCTTGGAGTGGCGCGCGTAGTGCGCCATGCAACAACTAGGTAGTATATGTGATCCGATTATGGAAAATGTGGGTGTTTTTTGTCTAGATGTTTCGGCTATATATGAGATTAAGCAGGGTCTTGAAGAGTACCTGCCTGTTCTGCTTGGACTGACTATTAAAGGTATGAGATTCAGTCTGTTTCCTTCGACTGAAATCCTAATATTTTACCAATTTTTTGATTTACCTGTGCAAAGGGAGTCACTTGGGCAGTAGTTGATTTTGACGGGTTCTGAACGGTTGAACCTATGTCATGAATACCGTACCACCCTGCACTAACAATTCTGCATCTTTTTTTGGTTGTTATGAATTTGAATGTGTCTTGATGTGTTCAGAGTGCGGTGCAATAGAGGCAGTACAGTTCAAATGGATAACTATTGATGGTAAACAGGTAAGACTGTAAGATAAATGGTTGAAAAATTGGATGACTTCAGTAATTTCTGTTGTTAGGTAGCATAAACTACTTCCTCTGTTAATTTGATTCCATACGTTTCATTAAAATATACCTCACATATATTTTAAACAAACGTATGGAATCTAAACGAACAGAGGAAGTAACACCTTAGCTGTATAATTTCTGAAATCAACCATTTTTTGGTTTTTTTTTTTTTTGCTTAAACAGGAGATCTGTGTGTCGAATTCATGGTTCGAAGTACTGTCTGTGGTTTACATGCTGGCTGTTCTGACATTGGTGGAAGCCAACATGATTTTGGTTCCTAAGCATTACACTAATTCTTCTGATAGAATAGTTCCTACAGGTAAATTTTCTTGGAACATAGATTGGATATCCGTGCTTTAGAAGGAAAAAAGAAAACATATAACATAAAACGGGTTCATTTTTTGCCTGATCATTGCTGTCTCAGATTGCCAGAGGGATGCAATTGATTTGCTATTGAAGGCATCAGGATACTTCGATTTCTGCGTCAAGAGCATTCTACCTAAATTGTCCTCTGAGATCAAGTATGCCAAGTTGTTCATATATCCCTCTTAATCATAATTACATAATCTTATACTCGGTCATCTAGAGATGCATATATCAGTTAGTTTAGGTAAATTATTTTCTGAAATTCTTCGCATAAAATTCCAGGGACAAGTTGCACAAAGATATGCATGAAGGTGCATTGGAGGCTCTTTCTCTTCAAGCACTCGGCCAGGTATTCACAAACTCTGCAATTAGCTGGTAACTTTCGGATTGTCAATTCAAATGAGTTATGCTGGTGCAATTAAATCATTTCGTTGCTTAAACTTGTTTCTGAGATAACGGGTTACAAAATTATGCAAAAGGGTCATTGGCAATATTTTCAGTATTAATCTGTATGCGGTCACTTTAGTCTCATGATAATCTTATCATGAAACCGTCTCAAATAATCATTCATACTGATCATAGATTGTGAATTCAGGGAACAGAATTGCAGCTGGGATTCGCAATAGAAAACCAAAAAGCGACATTATCAGTGAAAAGGAGGTTAGCATGTGAGGAGCTGACTTTTTTCACCCAGGTAGAACATAATCTAACACTGTCAAAACTGCTGAATTATACTTTCATAGTTTCACTTGAATGGACATGAAATAACTATAAACCACAGGCTCACTAACTATAAACGACAGGCTTACTACGCACTGTCAGGTGGTACCATCAATGAAAGCGATGCAGGAAAACACGCACTCTTCATCAAATATAAATTCCTACAAGCTAAGGTACTTGCCTCCAGGCCCTCCACTAAGTATCGACATCATATCCATTTATAAGATTTTAAGTAAAATTAACAAGACGATGAACGTTGAAAATTCCAGGCTGCAGCTTACTTCTACCACGGAATTATCCTTGACAAAGGCAATGATCCCTTGTCTCACACCCATGCAGTCTGCTCTTTAGTTGCAGCCGAGGAACTTCTCTCTGAGAGCAAAAAGGCTTGTTTAAGCTTTTGCTTGGCTGCTCCCGTTACAAGGTATCATCTCACATACACTCCTTGAGGTTTCTTTTTCTGTTCTTTCGTAACTTCTGTAACTGCTGGTTTAGTCCAGATTCGAGTTTGTAGGAGCACTAGGGGCGGTAAATCCCCCATTCTTGCATTCTGAACGTCTAAAACCCGAGACTTCTGGTTAAGCTAGATCTCGGGGGTACTGACTTAGAAATTAACATGAACTCTTGGTTTCTTTCGTTTTATATAGACCACCACCGCCTTGGGGGGCCATGAAGCACTTACAAATGAAGATCCCAGATACCGCTTCTAAGAAGTCACAGATGTATGGATATCTCCTTGATCAAGAAAAGTAAGTTTACTACTCCATCTTCCTTGCATTTGTTTTTTATCCTCCAAACGGACCGTCTTCCTATGAAACCCTGTGATCACGAATAATTTGGGATAATGGGATGTTTCAGAGGCCTTCAACCACCACCTGAACTGCCAGAGTTCCATTTATCACTGAGACCAGATGATTACGAGTTGCCAGCAATTGACAGCGCGTGGAGTAAGGAGAAGTGGGAGATTCAGAGACAAAAGGAACGCGTAGAAGATCCAGAAAACGCGGTTATAGGGATTAAAAGCTGAAGATGGCTACCTCCTCCTTGCTCTATGTATTAATAATTCATATTTTCAAATTTTGCCAGTTCAATATAAACTGTCCTAATAGTGCCTAAGGAC
Organism: Silene vulgaris; assembly: GCA_036897335.1. Classification (NCBI taxonomy): domain Eukaryota; kingdom Viridiplantae; phylum Streptophyta; class Magnoliopsida; order Caryophyllales; family Caryophyllaceae; genus Silene; species Silene vulgaris. The sequence continues at coordinate 4,086 of JAYMSF010002151.1, forward strand.
TGTCTGTACATTCTTCCCCATCATTGTATGTTGATATAGTGACCACAGAAATTACAGTCTTATTATTACAAGCATCTCTTCATCTTTTCTTATGTATATAACATACGGTTTTGTCTGGATTCGAGCTGGGCCGGACAACCATAACTATGGTGGTAAATCTCTCGCATGAGTTAACACTCGTGCATTTCCAACTCAATACCTCTAATTAAGTTAAAACAATCTTTTATCAGCTGATCCGAGTGGACATGGATCATAATAAGCATCCTCCGATTCTTACCCGCGACATAGTGTGCTCATTTGAACTAAAAAAACAAATAATCGAGTTCGTTAATCCACTACCTTTTAAGTGACTGCAAAATATACACATTTGGTCTATTTTTCATACCCGTCGCTTTTAGATACGTAGTTGTTACCTTACGGAATACTTCGTATTATTTTGTTTTATTTTAGTAACGTTAGAACTGAAGTACCAAACTCCAAAAAGAGATCAGCATGACAAGTTCATATCAAACCTTTTTCTTGTAGATCTTACTCATCTTCGTTACAAACTCTTTTTTTTTGGTAACTAGTGGAAAATTTATATTTTTAGTAGATTTCCACTGTCCACAGCATCATTTACTAGTACATTTGAGTAACTTTCATGTTTTGTTGATTGACAAGTAATCTAGTCGTCTAGGTAATTTTTATAGCTTTATAGTAATTTTTGCCAAATTATTTTGTATCGTGTTGCTTATTTTGTATCGTGTTCCTTTGGCCAGCGCTGATCGTCCTTTAGAGATTGTGGTAGATTTTGATTGTGAAGAGCGTGTTCCGACTTCAGTCGTACACCATCAACACAATGTTGTTAGCCAATGCACTTTTTACCTTGTATTAGTTTATGTTTTTACGTATGTTGTAGTTTATAGGTATGGTTTAGTGAGCCGTACCACTAAAATGTAAAAACCTTTCTTTACAGCTGTCAAAAAAAAAAAATAAAAAATAGTTCTCCCTTAATTAAATAGAAAAATGGTGTAAGTGATTGAATCTGAAAGACTAAGTCAACGTAATGTATTAGGAGTTGAAGATTATGTTTGCACTACATTCGAAGTAATTTTCCTCACAGACCGTCTCTAATCGAGTAAACTATAATTGAAGGACCCAAAATAACATGTTATGAAGCTTTAAGGACCTAGTATATTTTTGCGTGGCTTTGAGGACCTATCTCTAACATAGTTAACATTTCCGTTAACTTTGCTTCCTTCAATCTTAATATATGTTACTTGATTTAATTCTATGAATTTGTACGTAAACTTCAAAGGTGTACCACTTATTAAATGAATTGACAAATGTAATCGAAAAAGTATATTTTACGAACCTGAAATATTGAGAAAAATAGAAATTATGACCTAAAATATTAACACGTAGCTATAAGGACCTCGTTTGTACTCTCGTTTGTCAGGGTGAGCTCTGGTCATGAGTATGTTTGGGTCGAGTTTAGGGCAAGTAAGTTGGGTCAATTCTTAGCTCGGGTTTTGGTTGGATTCGGGTCATTGTCGGGGCCGGGTCATTCAGATAGATTTATCAGGTGGTTCGGATTTTGGTTGGGTCACAGTCATTATCGTTCCGGGTCATTATCAAGCTCATTTATAGGTCGTGTAATTATGATAATTTGTCCGGCCTAGACGGACTGGGGTCGGGTTTTACTTGATTGGCTCATCAATTTATTATCCGGTCACTTTTTTCCAATTATTTTACAAGTTTAAGTTGAGTTATAATCATTATTTAAAATAGTTATAACTTATAAGGTTAGTTATTAGTATTAAATACTTTATAAAAGTCATTTATAATGTCGGTTTATTTTTGTTCTTATCGCCTTGACTTTTCTTTTATGTCATCGATATTTTTCGTGTTAATATCGGGTTATCTTTTGCATCGACCAACTTTTGGGTTAGCTTTCAGGTCAAGTCAGCTATCGGGTCGAGTGGAGAGAGTATTTTAATAAACAGAAAAACAGTAATATAAATCAATGTTGAGTATGATAGTATATAAATGGAGTTAGTCTCCTTTAAGATCAGACGGATATTTCCATCTTCTTAACTATGGTAATTTATTCATACACTTGTTTCCATTAACAATGGTAATTTTCCTATTTTTCTAAACTTGCTCCAACTTCCACGTAGACATAGCATGTGTAGTGACTGAGTGTGCATGTCACTATCTTGGACAACAAGACGGAAGTTAACGGACGTTTAGCATAGGTCCTCAAAGCTTCCAAAAAAATATTGAGGTCCTTATACCTCCAAAATACAATTATTGGGGTCCTTGTACAATGGTTTACTCGTCTCTAATACGTACCAGATGTTAGGAATATTTCCGCAAATTCGCCTTCGTGAATATGGTTATTTCCGTTTCTTGTATTTTCCAATATTATTGTAATTACCTTATTTCATTAGTTAGTCTTTTTTAAGGTAAATATTAGGAGGTAGCTATCTTGCTCTTCAATACATTGTACACTATATATATAAGCATTGTTTGTATTAGTTGTAATTATTCAATAAAATTCAATTGTTCATATTCCTTACACCAGATGGACTTCGGCTATCTTCACGAGCAAGCAACTTAAACCTTACTAGGATTTAAGTCCTATATATAAGACGAAGGAGATAAAGTCAAAAAGATCATTCATCCATATACGCATTCTTATACTCAATACTAGCAAATTAGTTGTCTAGCTCCTCTTGTATTCGTGCCTCATAATCAATATTTGCTAGTGAACATCTCGGAAGGGTACCGTCCCCTTCCCGTGGTTGTTTCCCACTTTGGATTTTCCGCGTCATTAAATCTCTCATGTCATTTCCCTTATTTACGTACTTATTTACTCGCATTGCAATCACCTAGATACAACCGAAACCACGTAATTAACGCTAAGACTACTTTGACCCTAATTTGACTTATTAGGTAAAAAATACCAAAACAAAATGTACGTTGTAACTTGTAACATCATCATATATATTAAGTTAATTGTTTTTTTTCTCTGTAATTTATATTTGTATGTTACATTTTCACTAATGACAAGCTTTAAACGTACTTCGCTACCTAAAGCTATCAAATTAAAAATTTATAACCGAGTAAGTATTTTGTAAAACAGATTTGCGATAAAACATTGTAAAACCATTAATAAAATATTTGAATGCCCTTATTAGCCAATCATGGTAGTTAGTGGAGGTGGGGGTAATAAAGTAAAATAACTCCGCTTTTACAATAACTTTGTGTGCAACCAATGTATGTATGTTTATAACCTTACTTAACAATTAACACAATTAAAAGCAAAGCGGTAAGAAAGGGTAGACACAATGAACACAATTAATTCCTAATTACAAACTAATCCCTTTCGTGGTGAACAAGTTAGGAAGAATACACATTCACTAACTTTCTCAAGGTGTTGTTCATGGTGAAAACCTTATGTAATTATCTTTTAATAGTCGAGACCTAATTTGGAGTAATGGACCTCAGAATGGATGCTAATAGCGAATTATCCAAAACAAAGCTGATGGAATGCGCATTATGCGCATGGTATAGGCGCACCGTGTGTGCATTATGTTCGCCAATTTTTCTTCAATTTGTTTCATCATTGGACGTTTTCATGCCTTAGCTAGCTTTCCTTCTTCTATTTGGATTGGTTGGACTAAGGTTAGGTTGACTTCAAGACACTCCGTCGCTACTTAGTTGGAAAATGGGCAATTGTGACAATTAGTGTGCAAAATCCCATCAAAACACCGCGATATTTGACTAAGAACGCCCAAAAAAACTAGTACGAATATGAGCCTATCAACTAGCCTTATGAGTTAACCCTTAGTAACACTTGAGACATTACCATGAATATGTAGATCTTACAAGAAAGGTACTCATAAGAGTCATAAATCTCATAACCAATGCAATTACGCCTCTAAGAAATATTCATTTTCATACTACATCGTAATCATCACCAATGTTCATAATCAAACAAATAACACTTCAAAATGAATCACTCAACGTTTTAGGTTGACATTACTTGTTATCTCAACTATCATATGAACATGACATGGGTTGGTGGGAATTTACTATATTTAGATACTAAAAAAATCAACAATAACATACTCCCTCCATACCACACCAAAGGTAACACTTACTATAAATGGACGTACCACACCAAAGGTAACATTCCTTATTTGGCCCACAACATTACCAAGTTATCCTTATATTCATTTGATATTTACATAAAATGCCATTACATACCTCATCTATCAACTCACAATTAAACCCACAATTACATACCCCACCTATTTTTTCCCATTTTGCCCCCACTTTTACTCTCTTTTCTTAAATAACCCAATTTTCACCATGTTAGTGGTATGGAGGGAGTAGCTTTAAAAAAAAAATATACCAAATCTCTCCCTTCAGACAGTCATTTTCGTCTGAAGGTTTCAGACGGGCCATATGTAACCCATTTATTGTCAAATGTAATTAACTTTTCACAAAAAGTTACCTGTAACAAACACTAGTTACAACATTTTTGTCATTAAATGATCACAATTTAGCATACAAATAATCACATAAGGTCGTCTGAAACATTTTGTCATTAAATGATCACAATGTACTTTGAGCATATTCTATCAACATCACCCTGCACTACCTCTTAAATATGACTTCTTAAAGTCGTTTAAGAGATCTGAGATTTGTTGATCAATTATCTGAAAATTTAGGATGATGCAATTATTAGTGGGAGGTAATTTTATCTAGGGCAAATTGATCATTTTATATTAGGTTAAATTATAAGACGACTTTGTGGATATCACCTATCTGGGCTATCAGTCCCGGTGCTTATCTTCATCATCAATAATAAAATTCAATGACAGATTCTCCCAAACTTGATTTACAAATATGTAAATCGTGCAAATAGCAAATTAGCATCAAGAAACAAGACCGTGTCACACTATCTTTGTACGTTTCCTAGAGATGTCGTTATTTGTTCACAATAGGTCTCTGGTTCGATTACTGCTTTCCCTACATTTTAATACGAATACTCCATAACTAATAAGGTTCTTACATAGCTCCCTTTACACACATACACAAAGAGATTGAATCTAGTTACAAGAAAGGCTTTTGTTGAATAAATTACTTAATTACGGACACTAGTTACTTAATTACGGACACTAGTTTTCGTGACGATCAAGTAAATTATTAACTATTAACTATGGAGTATGTTCTATCAATTAGGAAGAGTAAATTAATTTAAACTAATAAAATTAGGGTTTCATTATACTTTTACTCTCCCTTATTTTTGTCGATAAGCTTGAACCCTGGTTAAATTGCTACACCATGCATATTCATCACAATTTCTAGTATTTGGAAAGAAGAAAGCTATTATGTTCATAAATGTTTTAACCATTTTATCGATTTTCTCTTATCTATAATGTTTATTAATGTTGAACCATTATTTCACACACTTTAATCTTTCTCCTTGTTATTCTTCGTTGGTGAAAGAGTGCACCAACAGTTATGCAATTATTTCTGCTGTAGTAATGATAATCAGGTTGTTATCGTCGGCGCGGCTGTTCCAATAGTAACGTCGGTGCGGCTATTCCTGTGAGAAATGGATTGTAGTTTGAGAGGATTTTATCGAAATGGAAAATGAGGGTGTAAAAATGACAAGGGTATAATGGTTAGTTACATCTATGATTATCCGGAATAAACTATTCCTGTTTAAAGATGACAAGGGTGTAAAATACTATTCCGGTTTAAAGAAAATCACAATCCACATCCGATCCAGTTTATTCGAAAAAAATCGAATCAGATATCCAATTTAAATAGTATCCAATCCATATATTGGGATTTTTTTTTTTTCAGATTGGAATCGGAAAAAAAATCGGATCGGATACTTTTTGCTCAGCCTACTGGCGATTATGAAATGACAAGTGGAACAAATTGAGTTTGACTGACCAAATTGCTCATCAAGTTCATTCTTAAAATTGAAAGAACAATAATTGACTAAGACACCTTAAAATGAAAAAGGACAACAAATGACCGGGAAAGAGGGTGTATGTCACTTATGAGAATTTATTTAGTACTCCCTCTCTCCCGGTCAATTGTTGTCCTTTGGTTTTGGCAGAAAGACCAAGAAAAGAGGAAAGGGTCAATTACTAAATGACAAGTGGAACAAATGATGAAAACAAATGATTGAGACAAGTTCATTTTTTAAATAGAAAGGACAACAAACGATTGAGACCATTTTTTAAATGAAAATGACAACAAATAAACGAAACAGAGGAGGAGTACATTTTACTACGTAACACTCATCTATAAATAGACCTCATTTCCATTGGTATATCCACACAATCCACATATCACAAAAACACCATGGGTTTTAACAAATGCATACTGCTTGTTTCTCTAGCTATGGCAATGGTTATAGGCCTCTCCGAGGCCTTTGACTATGAACCCACGGATCTCGAATCCGAGGAGAGCCTATGGGGCTTGTACGAGAGGTGGCGTAGCCACCACACCGTATCAAGAGACCTCGACGACAAGCAAAGAAGGTTCAATGTGTTCAGGGAGAATGTAAATTATGTCCATACGGTTAACCAAATGGACAAGCCTTACAAACTCAAGTTGAATAAGTTTGCTGACCTAACTACCCACGA
>JAYMSF010002152.1:0-10742 GCA_036897335.1 Silene vulgaris
ATACCATTCAAAATTCATGACATGCTCAATCATACTATAAAAGCAATATTTGGTTTTCAAAAAAAAAAAACATATTTCGTATAACTTTTAAGGGGCCGAATTTTAAGTTATCGTACAGGGTCCCCATAATTTCCCAGACGGCCATGTGGCTAATATATCCGTATTAAATAATAATTTGGGATAATAATAAGTTAATAACTATAGCAAAATGGTGGCTATTTCCACTAGGTAGAAACTTATGCCAAGATCTCCATGCCGCATTCGTACTACAATAATAAGTTAATAACTATAGCAAAATGGTGGCTATTTCCACTAGGTAGAAACTTATGCCAAGATCCATGCCGCATTCCTACTACAATACTCGTGACTGTCGTGAGACAACTAAGGATCATGCACGTACATGAAATCTTACAATTTTTTTATCATATCGAAATCCAATGATCCGACTATAAATAATAGCTATTCGTTTTTGTATAATTCAAGCAATTAAAACAAAAAATAATAACAATAAATCAAGATAAAAAAAATTAAGGAAATATGAAGATTGAAAATAACCATACCGCAGCTGGTACTGACCAAGATAGCTATGCTCGTAACTCAATCATTCAGGTACATGCTGCAATATTTTTGGTTCGGAAAATGAGTAGTGAGTACGATTGCACAACTTGGTGTCTGAGTGGTATCGAGTTCAGTTTCACCATAGTCGATTCTCAAAAATGAGTTTTAGTTTTCTCAAAAGGGTTTTTCAAAAGCAGAAGCACGAGTTTGGTATTTCTGTTTCTATGGGCAAAAATATAGATTTTCAGTTTTTGAGAAAAAAAAAAATTTAACTTTTAAAAAATGATTTGTTTGGCAAAAAAGTGTTTACAAGTCCAAAAACACTTTTACAAGCACGGCCAAACACAGACATAATAACATTGGCAACTATTTTTAACAAGTGCACGCACTTGCACATTTTTTCCTGAAACATTTTTAACAATTCGATTTAATCTTAACAGGCAATGTCGATATCAAAGGAATTTCCGACCATAAAAGAAGAACTCGAACGGCTATACGCAACCATGCAACCAAAATGCATAATGGTGGGAGAGTTAGGGTGTGCTTCAGGGCCTAACACTCTAATGGTCATACCAGAAATCATAGATATAACCTACAAAACATACAGGGCTTTGAACTTCCAAGACATTCCGGAAATCTGTGTGTTTTTGAATGATCTTCCTGCTAATGATTTCAACACAATTGCTTTATCTCTTGCTAGCTTCCATAAGAAGCTAGATGTTGATCGAAAAGGCGATGTTGGACGATGTTACATCTCTGCCACTCCTGGTTCTTACTTAACCAGGATTTTTCCTGACAATTTCCTTCACTTTGTGCATTGCTCCCAAAGTGCTCATTGGCTCTCTCAGGTTTGCTAATAACTCAGACTTGGTTTTAATTGTGGAACATATCTACAAGACTACAAGTTGGACGAGATATGGTTATCGATAAATCTTATACCGAGTAACATCCTTAAGACCGAGTGTGAAAATTGACCATTTTGTACTGAGAAGAGATAAAACATAACAATACAAATATGACAATCAAACAAATCTATGAACCTGCAGATATTAACTAGCTTAGTTGGTAAAGTCATGACTCATGAAAGGTGGTATTCATGACCTGGGTTCAAACCCCGTCAGCATCAAAATCGCCCTTTGGCTCCCTTCACACAAAGAAAAAACAAATTTATGAACCCTATCGTTAACCACCAGTGTCAAAGCGGCTATTACGTGCTCCAAAATTTTCGTGATTTTGGTCTAAATTGATGTGTCGTATGCATATACGACTCTAACACGACTATTTTCTCATTTGTTTGATACATAGAATGATTTGTGCCTGTGATTCTCTGAATGATAATAGGTGCCAAAGGGGTTGCTTACCAAGGGAGAGGGTTCGATAAACAAGGGAAACATATACATTGCTGATACGAGTCCACCTGAGGTTCACGGAGCATATAGAGAGCAATTTGAGGAAGATTTCACGACATTTTTGAAGAAACGAGGAGAGGAAATTGTTACAGGAGGTTGTATGGTCATTAACTTAATGGCTAGTACCAAGTCTTACAGGCCTCAGGATTACTTCATGAAACAAGCTCTCAACATTCCCTTTGGGGATATGGCTTCTGAGGTAAATTAACATACTCCTTATACAATAACTATAATCCGATTTATAGCTGAACTGACCTAATATTAACGAGATCCAAAATGATCCAATATGAGAATGACTCGATCTTAAATAACTTCAAATGGCACCGTAGAGCTTTTCTGATATGACCCCATACTGTCATACAGACTTAAATGAGGCTCGTACCCAGACTGACTTGACAAACAACCGAGAGACCCGAATATGAACTAACCCGACTTTAGGCCAAGCAGTCTAATACACGAGGTTCTAGAGAGAATGCTTACACAGATGATTCACGAGTAAATTTTACCATGGATATATTGTAGGGATTGATTGATCGAAAGAAGTTGGATGAATTCGAGCTGGCCTTTTATCCTCCAACAACTGAAGAACTGATGAAAGTAATAGAGGATCAAGGTTCCTTCCGTGTTCAAAGGCATGGGATATTCACTGTGGATTGGGATTTACCTATAAAGGATCCGAAAAATTATTATGGGAAAATAAGTGAAGATGAGAAGATTGATGTGAATGAAAGGGCCAAGTATGTAGCAGCTCCCCTGATTGCAACCACAAAGTATATGATGGGCACTCAGTTCGGTGAGCATGTCTTGGATGAATACTATGCTCGAGTCACTAAGGTTCTAGCTGACCGGTTGAGTTCAGGTCGCAAGTGCGAGAGCTTACACCACTCCATCGCCTTGGTGAAAATATAAATCACGAGGATGAATAAGTAACGATATCATTGTACGACTCCATCTTTATTTTTGTTGTGTGTTGGGAGGCCTTTGCATTGATGAAATGCTTGTGATATAGTAAGAAATAAATGTTTACCTTTGTGAGAATAAATGGTCTTCAATAACTACTGTACTCGAGCGGTATTTTTATGATTGGCAAATAACTGAGAATTCTGACTTATGAACCCATGTGGTGTACATAGCCTTGAAGAATGTTGATCAGAAATCAGAACTGCAAAATGAACTTTCTCGGACTGTCGAGGCAAAATAAAGATTTTTCGAGAAGAGAAAAAGGTTATCACAAATCAAATTTAAACAAAAACCCATGAACAAAACCTCAAATGTCACACGAAATTGATGCATTCTGGACATGATTACACACTAAAAAACCGCTAATTCAAGACATCGACAAAGTTCAAGGCATGAACATGTTCAAAGCCATTCTACCTTGGAAGTACAAATTTCGCAAGCTACCTGCAATAATATTTCATCTTGGCAAGATGTACTGGAATTAGTGCCACTCTTTAGAACATGGGTATTTAAAGGGTAGCACAACATCAAAACTTCATTCATCTTCTAGGCGATTGCAAATACCCCTTAAGTGTTAGTTCATCGCCTCCTCATTCACCGTCCTCTGCCTACCATAGCACCTCCTCCTCGTCCTCTTCCTCCCATACCGCTTGCATCTCCTTGAGCACTCTCTGACTGCAGTACAGAAAATAATTTTTTTCAACTAGTCTTATTCTGGGCAAAACCCAAGGAGGGCTGCCACAACGCAAGGAGATAAAAGTACAACATCAAGAACGGAATCCAGTAAAACTGGAGAACCATGTGTCTGAGAAGAACTATGTTTGGATTGGAACTTGGTAGAGAAGGAGAAACGTTCCGTTTTTCTGAATGGGAAGGACGGAGATCGGAGTCTAATAAAGAGGTAGGGAAATCAGTTGACAGGGGTTGAGTCTAATAAAGGGAGGGAAATGTATTCCTTCTATTCTTACCCTTCCCTCCTCCGACCGTGAATCGGATCTATCCCTTCCCTCTATATCCCCTTATCCAATAATAAGGCTAAAATAAACCCAAAAGTGCTCTATTATTGGAGTACCATGGGAAGAAGAGTGATGAGCATTACTAAATTCAGCTAAATAAAAGGTGAAGTGTTTTAACACGAAAGGGGTTACATCCCTTTAACAAGCAATTCAATTTGGCTATTTCGTCATCAGCTATAATTAACCAGTAAAAACATCAATGAATTATACCTTGGGGTTTTTCACCGTTTCATCTACGCTTAAGATAAGACAAGCTGCCTCAGTTGCTGCATTAATCGCATTTATCTGAAGAACAAAAGATTAGAAATATGGAATTGTAGCAATTAAAAAAACATAAGCAGTATTACAGTTTGCTTTAACAATCAAGTGCATTCAGAAAAATGATACGTACTTTAACTACTGCTGGCTCCCAAACGAAATTGTTGAATGAATCAGCAATTGCTCCAGTGTTAATATCCACCCCAAAATTCGCACCCTCACCTACAGTGAAACAGATGGTTTAGCATAAATCACAATTCTAACATTGTTATTCGTATTAAAATCATTGGAAGAAGGAAAGAGATAATCATACCAGAGGGCAGTGCGTGCTTTTGTCTCAACTTGTTCAGGACATCCGTAGCATCAAACCCGGCATTGTCACAGAGCTGCCTTGGGATGACCTGATATACAGCGCAGCATTCCACGTAAATGAAAAGTATTACTCCGTATGTAATAAACATACAAAGAATAGAAAAAGGGATCATCAATTGCATAGTTTATGTGATAAAAATAATGACACTCTGTAGTCTGCGGTCTGCACCTTCATTTAAATACCATTTTGCATTTTTAGTTATACTTATGAATAAGACTACTTATGATAGCTTGAGGTCTTAATCTTCTCAGTTCTCCCTTGGTTTCTTTTCATTTACATGGGTCGCACCACCCCTTAATGTCCTTTATATACTCCATCAGCCTACTTAACCAATACCTCCATACGTAGAACAACAATTTATGTAGAAAGCCAATTACAGAAAAAAAAGATGATGACCAACCTCCAGAGCTTTCGCGTAAGAATTAATAAAAAGCTGAGATTTTCCTTTTATAGTCCTGGCATGCTGTCTTAAGTATCGACTTATCTCCATCTGCAAAAAACCGAACAAATACATAACATGGAAGATTAAATCAAGAAAGGACTACTGTGCTTAATACAAGTCTTATATAGAACATACATCGATGGCACCTCCGCCAGCCACAACAGTGGAGTTCTTAAGAGCTCTTCTGACTATCATAATAGCATCATGCAGACTACGCTCGGCTTCCTCAATGAACTGAAATTAAACAGATATCACAAAAGTATTGTCATCAAGATAAACTTGGCTCCCTAAATCTTACAACCAACTCTTGTTGTCAAATCAATTTGGCTTTAAAACAGACTGAAGGATCTAGTGATCACCTGATCAGCTCCCCCACGAAGAACGATGGTGGCCGTATGACCAGATGGACATCCACTGAAGATATTGAATCTCTCATTTCCAACTTGTTTTTCCTCAAAAACCTCGCATGTGCCAAGGACCTAGTGACAATTAACTCGGATATAAGCAGGTCAAATCTGAAACGTACATCAACAGCAGCCAGCAGTTAAACAAATCAAACCTCGTCAATTATGTTGTTAACTGATGTTTGAACAGTTCCACCGGTTGCGGCAGCAACACGTTGCAAATCTTCTTCAGCAACACGGCCAGCACAAAAGATATCTCTATCAGCAAAATACTGCATGGATGAACAATATGAAAATAGTCACGCACAGATATTGATATTAACCATAGAAACAAACATTCCAACAACTAGCAAACGCATGTAAAATAAGGTATTCTAACTTGTAAACTCGTGTAAAATAAAGGTATTCGTATCAATTGTGTATGAAGCCATGCCTAATCTGATTTATAGAACAGAAATAACTTTGGGGGCATGGAGAAGTTATACAATTACACCTTCATAAATCATCTTTTATAGCGACAAGGTGAAAGCAATGGAACCTTGTATACCACAACTCTAGAATCAGTCATTACCTGTGTTCCAAGGTCCCCAATTGCTAAACGTGAAAGGACAATCTTAGCACCAGTCTGCACGCATTTCTCCAGTTTGTCATAAATGATATTCCATTCAGCATCAACAATTGACTGATATTCTGATGGATCTGTAAGTCTACAATTAAAATAGTTAAATTAGCACATACAAGTAAATATGAATCAGGAAGCATAAATGAAATGTCAAAGATAACTACCTTATCTCAGCATTTTCTTTCTCAGATTTCAGTTCCAATTCAATGTTCAGCAGAAGAATCTTAGGACTCAAAAACTTCTTGGGCTGTTGCTCAAATCCAGCATATGAGAATGTTTTCTTAAATGCCACACCATCAACAAGGAACGAGTCTCGCATAGTGCCTCCAGGTACCTGCAGCAAAAGCAAACATCAACACGAGGTTAATCCTTTGTCCTCAAATAGTGCTTTCGAGCAGCTGTTGTACTCCAAGAAGTGACCTTTTCACCTAAATCAGAGGGAAGAAAGAGGGAGAAACGCCATGCATTATCATAAAACGGAAACGACTTTCCTCAGAAAACCATAGAACTACACAAATATGAAAGCATGCTTCTCCTACATTTGGCTCTTGGGGCAGCAACACATTTGTTGCTCCACTAATCCACTCCACACTGTAATTTTCAAGGAGATTTTATACCTTTGTATTATCTATAAGTGGTTTGTGATCCGCCTACAAACACTATTCAAATCACCTTAGAACTTCCCTTTCTAAAGTCAGAATATCGAATAGAAACGATAAAATCAAAATACAAATTTATTCTAGCATGGTTATCCAATCAAGACACTATTCTCAAGATAAATAGATTTTTCAAATCTTAAAATCATTGTATTTGAAAAGTTATTCATATGCACCGAAAAAATTAAGGTAGATAAAAGCAGCACAATTGCTTCTGTATTATCAGTGAAATACCAAAGTGATCACCCTATAACAGAAATACCATCATCGAAAGTTCTAACAAAGCTACAATGCGTGGCTCCATAACTGGACAGTGACCTTGAATTTTCAAACCGAAAGTGCAAAAATTAAGAGGTGTCAAAACTCACTATGCTCAAAAGAAAAGTACCTTTTTTATGCCAATCATCTTCAACCTGTCATCATCGCCAACAGCCATAACAGCATCAACAACCATGGTTGCAAAGAACTCTTTCTCTCCACTAATAAGCTTTGAGCTTAGTGTTGTCTCTGCACACTTTGATAATAACCGTTTCTTTTCTTCCGTGCTCTTCCCTTCAATGCTTACAGCCAACTCTTTAACTTTCTCAATAGCCTAAAGAAATATCAGATCCCAAATCAAGTTGTAATAAAATTATTAGATTTGCCATATGACCAAAAAAGATTAAAAGCAAAAATCAAAATGCCAAATTGCATACCAATTGGGATGCAGATCGGTAACTGCGAATCAAGTTTTGTGGGTGGACACCGTCTTCAACAAAAGGCTTTGCCTCCTTCAAGAATTCACCAGCTAACAGAACCACTGTTGTCGTCCCATCGCCAACCTGCAGGTAATACAATATAGTACGTAAGATATTTCAAATTCATTTCTGAAAAAAGGTACAAAAATGCACTACAACAGTCAGTCCCACGGAATAAATCACACGCAATTCTAACACAAACCAGTCAATCAAACATTCAAAACATATCAGTACTTACTCTTACCGGCAAAATATTACCTGGAACTAAAAAATACTCAGAGCAGTAGAGCACTAATACATGCTTGCATCATAAATTTAGCAAATTAATACTTGTAATAGGCTAACGGTACACAAATTAATACAAACATACAATTTCATCAACGTTTACGCCTAAAAACCAACATTTAAGAAATTAGGGTTGACCTCATGAATTTCAATCAACTCATCATACCTCAAACTTAACATAATATAGGCTTGATCATACATTCAGCAAAGCACTACCAGTACAGAGTTACACTCTCAACAATGATTATGGCTGAAATCCAGCATTAAGCATAATAGGGTTTCTTTTATGAATTTCAATCTACTAATTGTACCTCAAATTCAACATAATATATGCTTGATCATACATTTAGCAACATAGCACTAGTATTACGCTAACAATACACAAAATTGAGCCAAAGCTTAGTTTGAAGATGCACAAGGAGGCGATGAGGTGCAAGGTGCAAGGCGCAAGGCAAACGCGAAGAGGCGCGTCTTTTAGACACAAGTTGCCTTATTTTTGGAACTCTATTTTATTTCCCAAATAAAATCTTTGGGCAACAATAACCTTTTTGGGAGTTTTCAAGTTGACTAGCATCTAAAGGAGTAAAATTTAGGAACAATGGGAAAACAAACAACTTATTTGCAGATTTAGACTTACTAATGAACCTCACTAAGTGAGCCTTATCTAAAAGGTGCGCATATAGTGCACCATGGAGCTTCGGATAATGCCTCATCTAAGGAACACCTTTTCAAATTAAGAGCAGGCAGCCATTTTTACAATATATATGCCTGAAATCCGACCTTTAACAAACTAGCCTTTTACTCGTGGAAATCACTCCATTATCCTACCTCAACCTCAACATCCTTGACTCAAAATCATTCAAAAACTACATCACATGAGTATAATAACCCTACATATCGAAAACACCGATAATATAAGTGTGTATGTACCAATCCTAGCTCAATCTATACCTATACGCTTTATCGTACATTTAGCATTATCAGTACTGACTACTGAGTACTCGTACTATATAACAATCTCAACAATATTCACGCCTGAAATCCAACATTTCGCCAATTAGGGTTTCACTCTACAAGTCCTACCTCGACCCGGGTTTTATGATCAACTAAAATCAAACTGAGCAACAAATCACACCGAAAAAAAAACCTAAAAATCGCAAATCTCAACAATAGTTATACCTGAAATCCAACATTTCGCAAAAAATACAGTTACATTTTAACTCCCAGTACCCGACCTCAACCACAATAAATCAAATCAATCCCTAAATCACACAAATCATAAAACCCTAGAAATCGCAAACAAACCTCGGGATCCTACGCTCAACCAGTACTCGAAAAATGTAACAATACCATCCATATTTACGCCTAAAATCCAACATTTCGCAAAATTAGGGTTTCACTCACAAAAATCAATCTACAATCCTACCTAACCTAAATCACACAAATCAAACCAAAAACCCTAGAAATCGCAAAAATACTTCAGAATCCTGAGAGCGAGCAATGTCAACAAGGATCTTAGCACCAGCATGAACAATATCAAGCAACTTCATAATAGTAGCACCGTCATTAGAAATGGTAGTGTTACCATTAGCATCATGAATAAGTTTATCCATACCACGAGGACCTAGTGTAGTACAAACGAGGCGACAGCGCAACAAGCGTTAATGTTGCTAATTAGTTGCGCTTTGCCCTGCGATGTATCTGTACCTTCTTGTAGTAGTATGATGATCTGTGGTTGTAGCATGGACTCCCTCCCTCTATTTTTTCAATACCTTTTATTTAATTTATTTTTATAGATACAATCTATATTTTTTCCCGTATTTCTTACCATTTCGGAGGCAAAATTTCACTACTATCCTAATTATACCACCGAAATCCTACATTTCGCAAAATTAGGGTTACAAATCAAATCAAGAAAAACTAAATCAGAAGAATCACATCGAAAACCCTAGAAATCGCAAAAAATACAACAGAATCTACTAATAATCATTCTAAACTTGAATATTTACCAAATTAGGGTTTCAATCTACCACAACAAATCAAAATCAAAATCAAAATCAAAATCAAATCAAATCATAAATGACAGTAACAATCTGAACAAAATGAAAACCCTAGAAATCGCGAAAATACCTCAGAATCCTGAGAACGAGCAATGTCAACAAGGATCTTAGCACCAGCATGAACAACATCAAGCAACTTCATAATAGTAGCACCGTCATTTGAAATCGTAGTATTACCATTAGCGTCATGAATAAGCTTATCCATACCGCGAGGTCCGAGAGTAGTACGAACCACATCGGCGACAGCGCAACAAGCGTTAATGTTGCTGATTAGTTGCGCTTTACCTTGAGATGTGTCTGTACCTTCTTTTAAGAGGATGATCTGTGGCTGTAGCATGGACGCCATTGTTGTTGAGCTTTTTGAGGGTTTAGGAGAGGGAGACGGAGAGGGAACTGCGGATGTAGAAGTGAAGAGTGTAGAAAGGTAGACGGTTAAGGGGAGGGATGATATTAATAGGTTAGTTTTTTGAAAATGTTGGTTTGGAAATGGGAAGTGGGAGGAGAGTAATTGGGCTTGATTTGTTTGGGTTAAGTCCAATTCAAATGTTATGTCATAGTTAGCTCAACCAAAATTCTTGTTTCAAACGGATTATTTTCGTTTTTCAATAAAAACGGAATTTTGTGAACTATGGCTATGTTTGAAAAACTGACTGAAAATGTAGCTGAAACCTGAAAAGGTAGTCGAAAACTGAAAAGCTAACTGAAACCTGAAAAGGTAATGATAAGGTAGCTGAAAATAAGGTGCTGATAAGGTAACTTATTATATAAAAATGTGTTTGGCAAACTAGCTGAAAAAGTAGCTGATTTTGGTAAAAAAAATAACGTAAAAAGATATGATAATTATTTAATATTATAGAAAAAAGGGGTTAAAAATGGAATAATTTTTATTTCAGGTACCTTATTTGACCAAATAAGCTACTTGCCAAACACGTCCAAAAAAATCAGGTAGCTGAAATATTGGT
>JAYMSF010002153.1:0-10741 GCA_036897335.1 Silene vulgaris
TTTATATTTTCTTGACACGTTTTTTTTATCAATGCAGCAATTGAATTGATTTGATTTGTCCAATAATTGTAATATTGAAAATTGCAATCCTGGATAAAAATATTCTACAATTATTGTAATTGACTGAGTTGATGTGATTTGTAAAAATAAAAACTTTCCCAGGATAAAAACTTTCCCCGGATAAAAATATTCTCCAATTATTGTGATGAGAAATATTCTCCATATATTTCGCTGAAATTGATTGACACTATTTTTTTTATAGTTTGTTGGGCCAATTTTTTATCAATGCAGCAATTCATTAGCTTATTTATCAATGCACCAATTCATTAGCTTATTTATCAATGCAGCCTAATAAAGTAGGCCCAATTTGAGGCCCAGTAACTTAGGTGTGAAAAAATTCACAATTCCTTATTCTTTTAGTTTTAAGGAGGATGATCACAGTTAATACTCGCTCCATTCATTTGTTTATATCAAAAGTAAAAGTAAACAAACAAATACGGAGTACTAGTAATCAGGACGGAAGTAATCTGCATGAAAAATGGCAACTCAAGTCTTAATCCTCCTCCATGCTTATACATTAAAAATTACTCGTTAAAAACGATCAATGTGCCACATTTAACCCGGTGTAAACCTATTATTCTATAAATGCTTTTCACCAACCCTATTTTAATAAATTCATTTTTTTTTCACTTGGAATTAAAAAATTTCACACCAGAGTAAAAAAAAAATGAAATTATTAAGCGGGAAAAAGTAAAGCAAAATCATTTTTTTTTTGTTAATAAGCTGCCATATTTTCTTTATTTGGATCGTTTTCTCACTCATACATTTAGCTCCTTCAGCTCAATTTTTTACTCTGGTAAGTTTTCACACTTCTTTTTGGTCTCAGTTAATTTATCGGAAACCGCCTTTTTGTGTTGCTAGCACAAGGGTAAGTTTGCGTACTTCCGAAACCGTTTTAGGTTGTAATTTGCAGGAGCCATTGAGTGGGTAATTTTGTTATTGCTGTTGTAATTAATTGGGGTTTTAACTTTTAATGAAACGGGTCTAATTTTGATTCCTCATCCTTTATGCTCAATAATTACCAAGTTTAATTAGCGTGTAAAAATGGTAGTTTGACAATTGACAATATTCCGTTTCTTGGGTTTTGATGGTGTTTACATGGAGAGTTGTTTTTGGGTTTTTGTTTCATAAAACATTGTTGTAAATGTGGTCCAAATTTCCATGCTTTCTTGCCCTTTTTACTACTATATCTATGATCCTAGTCATTTGTTTACGTATTCAATTCTTTGCGAGGGGTATTTAACAAATGATTGAAACGGAGGGAGTAGTTTATTTTTTTGGGTGTCAAATGAGCCACAAAGGGCAGTACAATGTCGAAGGGTGGGGGATTCGAATCTGGGAGGTATTGTCCACTATACCTTCTTCTTAACCGCTAGGCTAGGACATGTTCGGGATGGAGAGAGTAGTATATAGTATATACTGTACAACTTTGATTAAACTCTATTGTAAATGATTTTGTTGGTAGTTCATTTATTTAGGTAGATTTGGTTGTTTCTCATGGGATTCTTCAGAATTTTCTCATTGATTATACCTTAATTGTAGTTTAAATGTTAACTTATATATATAATTAGTGTTAATGCATTGCTGTTAGCTTCCTAAGTCACTTGTTATATTAAAAAAAATTGCCCTGAAAGATGCTTTATGTCCACTGATTTGGTGTTTTTCTTCAACTGATACCCAGATGCTGTTTTTTTCCGTTACAGATTTGCCAGTTTCCGCGCTGTACAAACGGTAAAATGGGTTCTTATTAAAAAATGTTGGTAAAGTTTGAAGCTTTTTCGGTTAATATTAAATTATTAGGTTATTGGTACTTGAAGCTTTAAAGAGCACATTGTAGGTCTTACTGATATGAATCTTTAATTAAGGAGTAGACTTTAAAATATTGTAGAGGAAAGAAGGGAAAGTAAGAAGTAAGGGAAGAATTATTAAGAAATGGAACAAAGTGGTGGTGGAAGGTTAGAGATTAGTTAGTTGCTTGTGGGTGTGACTAGTTATCGGACTTTTTTAGTGTACTTCGTCTGTTACCTATGTCTCCTTAGCTCAGTTGATTTGCCCGGGGAGTACGGGCTTTGCTGTCGACGAAGGAAACAAATGCTCTTATTTGGTTGTCTTACAGTACAAGATTACCCTTTTATTTAAGTTACTTAATGCCATTTGCTTAGTCATTTTGTTTATCATAAAACTGTCTTAGTTTCTGTAAAGATTCGGTCACGCTGGCTGCATATGCCTTTTCATCATCTTGCGATCTTTCCATATTGTCTTGAATCTTAGAGTGTCTGTTAAATCTAGTTATTTGGTCCCCACTTCCTTTGGGAGTTTAAATGTTCCATTTTCAGGAGGATTTTCTTGGTTATTGTAAATGCTCTATGATTGCCGGTGTGTTTGTATGGTTGGCGAATAGTTCAAGGATCCATTAGTTTTGTACCGGGTAAGGCATATATTTGATTGGAAGTGAAGTCAAATCAAGATCTCTCTGACCAAGATGAAGTTTATGAAGCTTGGGTCAAAGCCAGATACATTTCAAAGTCAAGAAAACAATGTCAGGTAAGAACTTCAAGCTGAGCGTAACCCGTTAATCTATATTGTTGAATCTAATCTGCTTTCAGTATTAGTATCTTTCATTCGGTATATCTTACTTCCCTGTTCTGTTCATTTGGTCATTCCAGTTGTCTGTTGATCTGTCTAGCATCATCATATGGCTGCCTTTCGAGTAGTTTAATAAACCTTTAATCAATTAATTGGTAATGTATACATGTTGTGAGTTTCCGGTTTCCATCTAAAGATGTCACTTGCGGAAAATGCTCTCAGTTGAATTCGGGAAATCACTTGATCTTTTAGTGGATACTGGATAGTGATGTTCAATGTTGAATTCTTTGTCTTGGAAGGGCTTCCAACATTTTCACTCATCGTGCAGAGTTTGGGATTTTCTCTTTTTTCTTTTTTTTTTTTTTTTTCTTAAAATCAAGATTATTTAAGTTCTCTAATCTTTACTTAACTACTCGCCTTTCTCTGAACGAATTTTTCGAGAAAAGGGAAGTTTATCCTTGGATATGATAAATTATTTGGTCTTTTTGACACTTTCTAAACGGGACTCTAATTTCCTTTTGCTGAATCAACTATCAGTCCATTGGTTTATGTGTCTAATTTTTTTTAGTATGCTAGACATTTGATTCAGAGTTGACTAACTCACAAAAAAATCACTTGGTAGGAGCGCCATCAATCTCTTATGAGTATAATAAACGGTGCTGTAATTTCCTTGCATTGATTTATGTCTAAGAAACATTATTGATTTCAAATGAATTAACACTGAATTTGACACGATCTTTCTACAACATTGAAACTGGTTCATAATCATTTAGGCGGAACTGTTCTCGTTTGCTTCTTCTCAAGAAACGGAACCAGCGACCCCTTAATTTGCCTAGGACAGTCTGCAAAAGTCTGCAATGCTTTTAATTTTAAAATCTCTAATTATCATCAGGGGTCTATCAGAAAGGATATATGCGGGGACTTCTAGTCTAGTAATATATAAGAAGCTCATGCAACTTAAACCATTTTACCTTTTTTCCCCGTCATGACTGTCATAGAATCAATATTTCATGAAGCTGCTGCTCGTTCCACTCACAAGTAGGTGTGATAAAAATAAAGATCCGAGTGTTGAAGAATCAGTTGCCCGAAAACCACTTGAATCTGAAACTTTTATAACAATATACTAAAATTCCTGGTTAAGATGGGTAAATTGATTTGACAGATGGGTGTTACCGTGTTGTTGACTTGTTGGAGTACAATACTTTGTGTCCTCGTAGGCCTGGATTTCCTTGTTTATGCTGGTACCATTATCGGCTCAGCTTGTTGTATGTGCCCCCAAGTTACATTAGATAGCAAAGTGAAATAATCCCCCTGTGGATAGCTTCGTGCGTTTGCATTTGTGTTATCTGATTCATTATGTTGAACTTTATCAAAGCCATAAATTTACTGGCTATGACATGGTAATACTTGATAGGTGTTTGCTGGTTTATTGATGTTATCCTATTTAGCTGCAGCTTAACTTTTTTCTGTTAATATTATCGTTGCCTATTACTTACACAAGGTATATGTCATTCATAGGTATGTGGCCTCCGAGCTTGCTACTGATATAATTGTACATGTTGGGGAAGTGAAATTTTATCTGCACAAGGTAAGACCGTTGCCATTGTAAAAGATACAAAAATATCGCATAGTAAAAAAATGTTCCAAATAATACGAGTAGTAAAGTATTTGATGGGGTAGCATTATTTTTATGGCTTTTCTTTTACTGTTGGCATTTATAGATTCATTTGGATTCACTCTATTTTCTTTTTTGGGACATTTGAACCAATTCACTACATTTCCAATTTACGCAAGAAATTACCCACAAAAACACTCCCATGTGAGTGTGGGCGGGCCTCATTCTTCTCTCGTCTTTTCTCCTCCTAAAACTTGGGTCTAAAAGTTAATGTAGTGAATTCAAGTGGATGAAGGTAGACGCTAACGAGAATGAACATATACTGACAGTTTGTTTGATTGACTTCTCAGTTCCCGTTACTCTCCAAGTCTTCCTGCTTGCAAAAGTTGGTTGCGAACACAAACGAACAGAGTAGTGATGAAGTGATCATTCCTGACATTCCAGGAGGGCCCGCTGCTTTTGAGACGTGTGCCAAGTTCTGCTATGGAATGGTTGTTACTTTGAATGCGCATAATGTAGTTTCCATTCGATGTGCAGCTGAGTATCTTGGGATGCAAGAAAGTATGGAGAAAGGCAATCTTGTATACAAGATTGACGTTTTTCTGAATTCTGTCATTTTTCGAAGTTGGAAGGACTCTATCATAGTTTTGCAGACAACCAAGGCTATGCTTCCTTGGTCTGAAGACTTAAAACTGATTAATCACTGCATCGACTCTATCGCTTCTACGGCCGCCGTTGACCCTGCTGACGTGGACTGGTCCTACACTTACAACCGTAAAAAGCTTCCCGAGGAAAATGGAGTTGATCAAAATCACTTTGGTGTTAGGAACTACAAAGTGGTGCCAAAGGATTGGTGGGTTGAGGACTTGTGTGAGATCGAGGCTGATTTGTATGGCAGGGTCTTACAAACTATTAAAGGCAAAGGTGTTATTTGTGATGAAGTGATTGGAGAAGCTTTAAAAGCGTATGCTTATCGACAGTTTCCGGGTTTGGTCAAGGGTGGGACTAGGTCAAGTGACATGACAAATTATCGGCTTATTGTTGACACAATCATCTGCCTGCTTCCTGCAGAGAAAAGCTGTGTATCCTGTAGTTTCTTGCTGAAATTGTTGAAAGCAGCCATATTGGTGAACTCGGGAGAACCGGCAAAAAAAGAGTTAATAAAGAGAATAGGACACCAGCTAGAGCAGGCGACTGTGAATGATCTTTTGATAGGAGCACCAGAAGGAGAAGCTTTGAAGTATGATGTTGATATTGTACAGAACATAGTGTATGAGTTTTTGAATCGGCATCGGATTTGTGAGATTGAGACATTGGAGGAAGATGTAGTTCATGAACTACACCAACCAACTGGGATATTGTCGGAAGCATCAAACCTTATGGTGGCTAAGATAATTGATGGTTACCTTGCTGCAATCGCGAAAGATCCTAATCTACCTGTGTCAAAGTTTACTGGCCTTGCTGAGATGCTTTCTGGTATTTCAAGGCCTGGGCATGATGGTCTATACCGTGCCATTGATATGTACCTCAAGGTAATCAATCTTTTCTTATTCATCTTATACGAGATGTTTTCACAAGTCGCAGTAATTCTTTCACGAGACTGACCCATAAAAGTATGTATGCAACTATATAAGTAATAGTTGTCCAATTGATTCTTGATCCGGCATAAATAGTTAGATGTTGGTGCGTGGAAGTCATTACGATAAAGAAAATCTACCAGATTACCAGGTTACATCATAATTTTTGGTGCTTGTCTAAGTTTCAATCTTACCCTAGGTACTAGCTTCATTTCCATCCAGTTCATAGGAGTGGAACAATAATTCCGTTAAACTGATCTAATGACGGACTAAACTACTCATACAGTCACACTTCTTATACTGAACTATGAAGTAGGAGTCCATTGACATAATTCTGGATGCAATTTTTATTATGGGTCTCGCGGAAACAACTGTAACATATGGAGAATGTTGCATATATCCTCCCCCCTTAACCTGCGTAAATTTCGATGATACTTGGTAATTTTGTTGGTGTTGATATAAGAGCCATGTTTCTTTGACTCTTCACTTATTTGACAACGCTTCTGTTGATGTAACACTTGTTAATGTATTTGCTGTTCTGATACTTGTCCAAACGGAGACAAAGAAGGGCTTCCATGACAAAAGTAGATGAATAGAATGCTATATGATGAAATGCTATGATTTTTGGTGATTTTAAGCCTTATGTTTTAAAATTTGAGTAATTGGGAGTCCGACGATTGGAAAATTAGGCCGTCTGTTGTGAATGAGGAAAGCAATTATGAGAGTTTTATCTTTTATTTTCTGGTCAACAAAATTCCTTATGATCATGGTTAATCATGCAGGAGCACCCAGAAACTAACAAAAGTGATAGAAAGCGAATATGCCGCGTAATGGACTGCAAGAAGCTGTCAGTAGATGCATGCATGCATGCTGTGCAGAACGAAAGGCTGCCAATGAGGGTGATCGTTCAGGTGCTCTTCTTTGAGCAGGTTAGAGCTTCAGCCACATCGGGGACCAGCACACCTGACCTACCAAAGAGCATCCGGGACCTGAACAGTGGATCTCAGAGAAGCTCCCGATCGACCCCTAATGCCGATGAAGATTGGGACGCTGTCGCCACAGTTGAGGAACTGAATGCTCTAAAGAGTGAGCTGGCAGCTCTGAAACTGGAGAGAAAGGCGAGCGAGAAAAGTGTCGAAAAATCCCCGTTTCATAAAACAAAAGGGTTGGTAATGACAAAGAAGATATTTTCCAAAATGTGGTCCAACAAGAATGGAAGTTGTGAAACGAGCGGGTCGGATTCGTCGGAAACTCATGAGGATGGGAAATCTATGTCTTTCAAAAACAGGAGGAATTCTGTGTCATAGCCTTTGCTTCTGATTTTGATCTTGTTTAACAAGCTTGTTTAGGTCTGATTATTAGAACAAACATTAGCATGTTCAAAACTTTTATGTTATTTTCACTTATGAGAAAAAGTTGAGCATATACCCTAATTTTGTTTGGATCAAAGGAAGGAAGAAAAGAAAGAATTCTTTCAAATATCTCGCGGTAAAAGGATTCTAATTATTTTTTTGACAGCAATAAAGCGATTCGCATATATATAAATATATAATTACAAGAATTTATGGACATTACATTTTGAGTATGCAATTGCTAAAGAGTGAGCAATCTCGACCTCTCGGTTAGTACAAAAACGAAAACAACACTTACTCCGTTACCGTCCCTTCAAATAACTTGAGGTTAACATTTTAAACATAATTTCCGTGTATTTATTATATTTCTCACTCGAGTTTGTGGAGTGTTAGAGTACCATACTACCAAGTTGACGGAAGGATTTTTGAGTAATGTATGCTACAAGGCCTACAACAATTCATGTGAGCCTCCATTCAAACTTGCATATGCTACAAAATAATTACTTCCTCCGTCTCAGTGACTAGTTTACACTTGCTTTATTTTCTCATCACAAATAAAGTATTCACTGGGACAGAGGGAGTATTTATTACGGAGTACTATCTTATACGAAATGCACTATATAAAATAACGAGACTAATTGAGTTTTTTTCTTCGCGATGCTACAAATTATACCAATTTAAATTGGTACAAATGCTCATTTGACGTGAGTACGTGACAGATGCTTAGCAAAAACAAACAAGTAAACAACACAATTATAACACGGAAAACAGGCAATTAACTGGAACAACGGAAGTAACTAATGGGTAACTCAGAACTTACACTATTTACATCCATCATTGTTTTTCCCTTACAAGAAATGCACAAAATAAACGGAACAGCACTTACAACGAGGAAGCGACTACTAACAGAGATATTGCTGTTAAAGAACACGGGACACGCCTTAGCAGATCAAAAACATTTGCTATTGAGAAAACCTAAATTAACATCCAAATCCACCTTCACATCTTCGTCACCTTCCTATACCGCTGAAGAAGATGGTTTGTGTGTGTTAGCCTTTGATTTTAAAGAGATCGTTAAAGTCCAAGATTAGTTCTAGAAACCCGTTGATATTGTTGTCAGGCTAATGGTGAGCGGTTAAGCTGTAATATGTGCGTCCTCAAGCTACAATCTTTCACCTGGGTCGGAAATGATTCAGAAAGATGGTAAATAAGATCGTCATTTACCTTGGCAAGGTATATTTTCGTGTATATATCAAGGAATGTAAGCTGAGAAATCTAACCTGCATGGCCGATAGCATGGACAATACTTCTTTGCATTTTTGCAGCGAGTTCCTTTCTTTAGCAGCAACCCTTGAGAGTTCAGTCATCAATAAATTCACCTCTTCTACCTAGAGATATTGCAACATTCCGAATTTAGAGCTCAGAAAACGTAGCAAATAGAAACTAGTTCACATGTCTCATCCATTGATTTTCAATCTTACTGGATCAATTACGCAAGTTGGGTAAAGAGTATTTACAGTGTTCACACGCGCCAGAGTCCTACACTCCGAGATGGAGTTTGAATAACATAGATTATTAGTATGACATCATTTTATTTCCTGGGGCGAGAAAGGATGAGTATATTCTCAATATGTCCAAGAGCGAAGTCCAATGCCAATAGACAGTCTCCGATATGAAATCTCCATTTCAGTCAATGAATATCTACTGTAAGCTCAGCCAGTATAATCTATAACTCAATCCGGCAGGAGATCTTGAGTCAGTAATTCAACGAAAGCATTCATTCTCTTTGAATAGCTTTTTCCTCTCTAAGGAATCTAGAATTGAGCAACACCATGGGCCCATATTGATTTTATGGTCTAAAGCTAGAGAACTCTGCTGGAGACAATATTACAATTGGCTAATACTCGGTTCCTTTGTTACTTCGACTCTTCATTTCTATGTTCATACTGGATTTACGACACTAAAATATGGGTACGGACTACGTTCTTGGCTGTTACCCCAATCAACAATTCTTCTCCAACAGCCGAAATAGAGAACCACGTGACATATATAGAGGAAGAGGCTTTGTACTAAATTAAATACTTTTAATCCTCATGTCATAATATCACATACATAACTCCATTTTATTTTAAAAACGAACTCAAGGTCTTCCAATTTGTAGATAACTTGTTTTGAAAACGTAACCATACACTAGCGTCCTCATTTTAGAACAAAGTCCCCCATTTCTAAACATTGAGTCCTGCCGAGTTGGACACTTGGACATACCTAGTCTGAGTAACATAGTTTAGACTTCATATGAAGGGTCTGATGGTGTGCAAAGAAACATATGTTAATAGGAAACTGCCACAAGTGTATTAACCTTGTCTGACTTAACGGGACTTATTTTATGGGATTAGACTGCTAAAATGATAGGAATTACAAGGTGGCCCTTGTCGACATGGTGCATTTTGAATGAACGCTACATAAGATGCAGACAGAGACAAACTGTCATGTCATACCGATGTTTGGGTGTAGTATCGAACATGGGTACACGAGAAAATAATAAGAGTCGAAGTAAAAATGCTTCCAAACTACATTCTTTATGTACTACTCTCTTATTTTATACTCCGTATCATAGTTATTCCCAGGGTTTCTTTAACATGTATTCTACTTAGACCAGTAGAACAGCATACTTACAAGCCCATTCAACATATCTATGATAAGAAATACTTCCTCCATTCAACTCCACTCTACCAATTTCATTTTGGTACACTATTCACGAGTGAGTATTCGACTTCGATTTTCTCTCGATACGTAAGTGCAAATATATTCATGTGGGATCTTGTTTGATTCGTCTTTACAAGTACATTAAAAATATCTAACTTTTATAATTTTTGCATATACGTAGCTAACGATATTTAGCGCGTAAAAGACGCGTTGGCAAACGTGTAAAAAGAAAGTGGTAGAGTGGAGTTGAATTGAGGAAGTACAGTTTTACAGTGTGACGGTCCGTTTATTGGTAATGAATAAATTAATAATTACTCACCCTGTCACACTCATTTCTTTAGATTTACTTTTTAGCAATTTAGGGGTGGAGAAAATCTCTAATATAATTTGTAATATATAACATAAAATATATGCGAGATTTTTTTTTAATCGCCTTAATGAATACATTAAAAATGTCAAACTTGATATGACAAAACAAAATGTATATTGACAAATGTGAAAACGTAAAAGTAAAGAAATGGGTGAGACAAATGGAGTATTACTCTAATAGCAAATATCAATGGGAACAACTGATGATTATACTTTGTCAAAACATTAACGTATACAAGTGAATTACTTTGAAGTGTGAAGATGGGTTAATGCTTCTTAGAACCGAGAGTTGTTTTTTCTGAACCGTAAAACTTGACAAATGATAATTGGTAACTGAGAAACCAGCATACAAAGTTGTGAATTACTTGAGTTTTTAAAGTTTCTGATGCATTAGAATGGTCGAAGATGGTGTATAACTTTATGTGTAAGGGTATATTTCACACACTGATAACAGGAAATCAAGTATCTAAACATCG
>JAYMSF010002154.1:0-10740 GCA_036897335.1 Silene vulgaris
CTAGTCAAATCTGCTTTCTAAATCTGCTTCTGCTAATATTAATCCGCTGTTTACCAAACAGGGCCGTATTCTAGTTCAGTAGTCTCTTTGTCTAGCTCATTATCTAATTGACCCAGCCTGAATCACCCGAACCCTACCTGACGCCTAACTCAAGACCCGAGCTTGACCCAAACCCGAATTGGCCTGAACCAATATAACCCAACCGGAATGTATATTGTTGTACACCGATTATTCTCCATATAAGTAACTTGATAATAGTTGACCCGAATATGACCCAGACTCAAATAACTCGGCCAGAACCAGCCCAAACTATTGCAAAACCGAAATGTCCCGTCCAACTAACCTGGCCCGAACCCAACTCAGTTGACCCGTTTGTGAGGTCTCCCGTCTCCCTTTATCCCCCCCTCCTTGGTAATTGTGTCAAAAGCAAATTGTGTCAAAAGCAATTACCATACCCAAAAAATAGTTGAAATAGTGATAATATTCAGATTTCAGTTTCATGAGCGAGGAAATTATGGAGGACGAGATGATAAATTATTGTGGTGGCAGATAATTATTTGGTTAGAAGAATGATGAGAGCAATAATAATCATCACCGGACACCGACAGCATATTTGAGTAGCAAGCCAAGTTGCTGTTTATATTCAATCATCGGAGTATATCTTGTTTCCTTCCAATTTCAAGTTTAATTTATTCATAACAGGATTATATTCTTTAATTTAATTTTATAGATTTATTCCTTTTCTGTAAATAAATGATTATGTCTTGGGTTTCTTGCACGAAAACATTTTGTCCGTCATCAGTTAGTTTTGTGTGAAACCGTTTGTGCATGTATCGAGTCATTAACTCATTTATAAAATGAAACATGTCACATTAATGGGTCTTTGTATAATTCACTACAACTGATAATTGATATAGACGGATAGACCTGCAAATGAAACCCAAATAAATTACGAATAAGTAAACAAATAATTGGGACGTAGGGAGTAGATGCTTTCTCAATACGGATAAGTAAACAAATGACGGGGACAATCCACAACGGAATAGATAAACAAATGACTAGGAGCGTAGGAGCCGGAGAGTAGTTTTATTGTGTACTTTGGCATCAATACTGACTTTGTTTAATTGAAAGGTGAGCAAGTTTTCATGGATCGTTGGACTGGTATTCTAAAGGTTCCCTTATGCCTGAAGGGCACAACTTACTGTAGAGTAGCGGCATCGCTTTGTGTTTCACCTTCTTCAAGGACGCTCATTGTATGTTATATTCGCCACAATGTATTGCCATCTTTCTTACCCTTGTTTATGAATTGTATCCAATGCCAAAAACAATTGGCTGTGTGATGTTTAGGTGCCTAAAGCAAATGCTATCTTCTTTAATGGGGATCGCGTTGAAGGGACAGGAAACCCGGTGATTGAGAAGCTTTCTGATTTACAAAATATAGTAGAGGTTCTTAACTCCAAGTTTGGTGCTTCTGTTAATACATGGGCTATTGAGGCCTCTACTTTTAATGGCCCTTTTGCTTTATACAAGGAATTCATTCAGTCTCTTAACAAATGGGGGGAGCCGCAATCTTATAAACCTACTGGATTTCCTGCATCAACATCTATTGTTTCACTAATGTCGAATTTTTGTTCAGAGGTATGACCAATATATATAGTCGCTTGACCTTTTGTTTATGTAACATAAATCTTTGTTGTGTAATTTGTTTTGATCTCTGTTATAGCCAAGTTTGAGTTTACTCATGGTATCCGAAGTTTGGTCACTTGGTGATAGCTAGATGTAAAAATTAAGGTTTCAAGTTCATTTTGATTGAACTGTTTTGTAATTTCTAGATTTAGCATGTTTTGACTGGCGCCGCTTTAGGGTCACTTTTAAGTTTTCATTGTGGAGGTGTAAAAACTCCCCTACCTTGAATGTTTTCCCATTTCTACCACAAGGTCATCTTTCACAATCTTTTATCTATCTTGATTTAGGTACTATTCCTAAATCGAGAGACGGTATTGTTCTGGAAGTGTATGGTTCTTGAGTTATTATGGCATATTTTGGTAAAGAGAGGGTGAGCATTAGCCACATCTTAAAGATGCATTCTGGGAAAGTACATTTTCAGTCAGAAGAATGCTTCTTTGATTATATTTAGGACTACTGTTTGTCTTTTTAATTCTTCTTTGATTAAATTTCTATGCAGAGAGAGAAAAAGATGTAATGTCATGAAGTATTAATTTCGTTGAGAACAATTGTATACCGGAGACCCTGCGATATTTTGTAGTGCTGTACCCCTCATTCAGACATTTACTGTCTGTCTGTGTTTTATTACCCCCTTGATCCAATGGTTAGGGTATGGTTATGACTTATGATAATACTTCTTCAAGTTGTTTTGGCTTCGGAATTCTTATGGCCTTATGAGGAGATTCGATAGCAGACGGCCTAGGAAGCTCGCTAGGGAATTTGGAATGGGAAACCATGAGAAGCTTAGGACATACGTGAATTGGTCCTATCTCGAAATAGGACCTGAACAAACATCTACAGTCTAGCTGACATTTTCTCACTAGATAAAATGATTTCTTTTTTCATCAGAAATTTCCATGAAACACAAAGCCCCTTACTAAAGTCATATGACATTTTCTCTCACATAGGACATACGAGTCGTGGTCCTATCTGGTTATAAGTCATTCACCTGTCAAGCTTGATGAATCAGAGTCGGTTTCTCCTTCAGACAGATACATGTATACCATTGTTCTTGTTTCATCTGATTGGTTCCTAGAATTGTTTTAATGTGGTGCCCAGTAGATTTTTTTGTTTTCATAACACATGCTGTCTCGCCTTTCGGACCTGTTTTTTGAATGCAATGCATCTGACCACTGGCCAGTACATGGACGGACCACCTGAGATTCTGAGAGTCTGAGACCTGGACTGGTGTTTCTTTTTTATATGTATTTTAGTTTGTCTTGATTAGCGTGAGCGTCACTGACTGTCTGACTCCACCAAAAGTTACTGCAGGTAAGCACGATTATCTTACAACATGCTTACATGTGTATTTGAACTGTGAGCAGGCAAATTTGAGCGTCAATCTAGAAGAGCATCGATCTTCTGCATCCTCCTCTTTACCTCAAACAGTTATACTCGGATTTAGCAAAGGCGGTGTGGTTCTTAATCAGTTGGTTACCGAGCTGGGATACGTCAAACCCAGTGCCCTGGAGGACCAAACACAACCAAAATCTTCTGAATTCCCGAGGACCCGGATAATTCCAAGTTCAGTCGAAAGCTTCTTGGATAGTATTACTGAAATCCATTATGTCGACGTTGGTTTAAACGCTCCTGGCGCTTATCTCACCGATGACATCACCATTAACAGAATTGCTGAACGTCTTCGAGAGAGGGACAAAAGAATGCGGTTTGTGCTGCATGGAACCCCAAGGCAGTGGAACGACAAGAGGCGGGCGTGGATCTGTGAGGAGAAAAACCAGTTCCGGGAATTGCTTGAGTCCGGCAGGAAGAAGAGTCAAGGGATGATAGAGGTCTCTGAGAAGACCTATTTCTCTGATGGGTGTCCTGATTTACAGATGCATTTTCAGATAATCGAAGAATTAGTGGTTACTTGATGTCAAGATTCTTGTTGATAGTTAAAACTATTATAGCTGAATATTCCATGTTGTATCAATTTTGGTTTGTTTGTGAAGCACGAAATCTCATTTGAAAGATTAGGCCATTAAATCTTGGCTGTCGAACTTAATTTGAGAGGCTCGGCTTGAAAAGTCAGTTGGATGTCCAAATTAATAGGGAAAATTTGAGTTTTCCTAGCATATGGTACTTGAACCTGGACATTCTGTCATCGCGCTCAATTTCTTGAAAAAGACGCGGAGGTGGACTATGACGGTCCAAATGCTACTCAATACGTCAAGACGTCAAGACTCTCCTGGAAGCTCTTTTCTACCCGGAGGAGGTTAAGCAACAAAAGATAAAGAAATTCATCTCTTGCAAGCCGGATCTTGACTCGAGTTGTGTCGTGCCTCGGGTCTAATATACTCTGTAAAATACAGCCCAATTTTGCCCCAGCTCGTTGGGACACTATGTCATGCTTAATTCTTGGAGGAGGCCACGGCCCAAAGGTCCGTCGTACCTTGGCACACCGCATAGAGGGGCGATCTCACTGACTCACTGCAAAACAACCCAAAGCTACATTCTCTATGTGCTTCTTATCTAATTTTACGGTTTATAATTTAGAGTAAATCCCATATTTATTCTGTATTAAACGGTCTTATACTCGTGTTTTTATATTATATCAGAAACCAAGTTCACAACTTGAACGAATATAAAGCGTAAAAAACAAGTTCCTAGATTCACCAAGCACCACCCTGGTGAGCATCTTGAAAATTACAACAATTCTCTTGTACGACGGTTTTTCCGTGTTTTTTGTTTGGCAATAGTGACAACTCTGAAAAAAAAGTCACTTTTGTGATCACTATTTATCCATGTCACAATTTATCGAAAAATTGTCACTTTTTCCTCGTCACACGTACAACGGTCTTACAATAGAATTTGCGGCTAATGAATCCTTTCTCCCTGCTATAATTGGCTGCTTTGTCCCCCTTTTAATCTCTTATGAAAAACTGTACTCCCTCCAAGTCTGCCTATAGTTCTCCTTTCTCTATTATATGTGAGGAGTATTATAATGAAAGGGGAACTATAGGCAGACTTGGAGGGAGTATTAATTTATTCAAAACTAATGGACAATTAAGTGGAAAGTACAAGTTGGTGTATATAATTCAGAAAATTCAGTACAAAAACAAGGAAAACAGATTCCCCTTGCCCCACTTAAATCAACGACTCAGATACCCTCCTCGATTCTCACTCCCACCTTATTGGTCAATTATTATCAATTCTTAATTTCTTTTTTTTTTATATTATTAGGGCATGTTCATTTGGACATAATTTCAGTTCATTTCAATTCAGTTCAACTTGATTCAGTTCAGTTCAGTTCAACTCATTCAGTTTAGTTTAGTTCAGTTCAGTTCAGTTCAGCTCTTCTCTTCACAAATTAACTTTTGCTTCAGTTCAGTTCAGCTCCAATAAGTTCAGTTCAGCTCAGTCCAGCTCCATTAAGTTCAGTTCAATTAAGACAGTTTCAGTCCAAAAGAACATGATTGTGTCGAACATTTGTTTACCTTTTATCTTCATTATAACAAATACGAAGTATTTTAATTAAAAGTAAACAACTAATTGAAGCGGAGGGAAAATAAAGTCTCTAAATTCTTAGGTACAATTATTGTTAGTAAGTTGTCTGTTTGGGTGTGCATTATTGTTAGTACGCTGTAACATTACTGTTACCTATGGCTCTGTTCTTTTGTACTGAAATTGTCTGAATTGAACTTAATGAAGTTGCACTTAACTAAATGGAGCTGATCTGAACTAAACTAAACTGAATTGAACTAAGGTGAATAAAGCTAAACTGAATTGAACTAAGGTGAATAAAGCTAAACTGAATTGAATAGAGCTGAAATGAGCTGAAATTAAGTAAAAAAAAACTTAATGTTATACGTTCACATAATAAAATTGGTTGTCTTTTGTGTGTAAACGAAGCGATAAAAGCGATTTTGATGCTGACAAAATAATGATGATTAAACTTTCTCATAAGTCATAAGCATTACCTCTCTAACTTCACTTAACTAAGCTAATTAACATCTCACTTAGCATACTACTCACTTCATCCAGTCACTTATTAACCTATTTCATTTTAAAGTGTTTCAGTCAACTATTTATTTTTTTATTTTGAGAATGCTTTTGATAAACAACCATCAAATAATTAGTCCTTCTATCTTTCCTTTGTCTTCGTGTGTCAAAATCAAAGTTAAACAAATGACCAAAACGGACGGAATACATCCCGTGTAAGTTGTAACATATCACAAATTTCTCGCTATAATAGACATCATCCTCACTTATTCCCTCACCCTCCTCATTCTCCTCTCCCTCAGTCCCTATCCTCCACCCACAAAACCACAGCAAAATGATACAATCTTCGGCGCCACGGCGGCGCCACTCAATGAAAAGAACAACAAGCATGACGGAATTCTCCTTCGACGACCTCTCCTTCCTCAACCACCCTGCACAACCACAGTCATCCGATCAAGATCAGGCCGTGTCGACACAGCCTGATCTTGATCGTCGGACTTTACTTGGGTTGGTGTCCCCGAGGCTGATGCTTAACCGGCGTAACTCCGCTGACTTTGCCCGCCCGTCATCGATGTCTTCTTGCTCTTTTCTTCGTACTTGCTCTCTTTGTACCCGCCGTCTCGCTCCTAGCCGCGATATTTTCATGTACAAGTAGGTATTTCTATCTGTTGTCTGTTTCAGTTAATTCTTTACGTTTATTTTTTACCGTAAAAATTATTACGTACTTTATTGTCTGTTTCAGTCAGTTTTTGGAAATTTGATTTTAGCTTAGGTGGTGAAGTTGAGACTGGAAACTCGTGTTATCTGGGTTTAAATCTCGTCAGTATCAATAACATTACGTTTATGGAAAAAAAGCAATCATTAATGCACACTTTATTTATTTTATGAAGAAGGAAATATAAGAGTAGACCAGATACACTTCATTTAATTATATTCTACTAAATTAATTAAGAGATGTGAATAATCGAATACCTGGCCTTCATAGTTACTCCTCTCATGCATGTGATTGCCTATAATTAAGCATACCATGAATTAATTAGTCTACCGAAGATATCTTACGTTAATGGTTAAGCAGGTGCGGTGGATAATAGGTCTCAGGTTCAAATCGCCCCATCCATGTTATTGTACTGCCATTATTGTGGCTCTATCATTTGACACCAGAAAGAAAATAACTTTTTCCGCATTTCTCTTAATTGGCTTAATCCACAATAATATTGCACTTTTGTTTCCTTTGTCTTTGTTGAGTGGATGGTGGTACCCGAACTTAATATCACCATATGTGACACCATATTCTCATACATCGGTGTGTTCTGATTAAACCGATTAAATTATACGTACAACGGTAAATATGAATACTAAAATTGATACTGTCATGGAATAAGAAAACATTTTCGATCGAATTCATCAAACAATATACTTAACTAAGTGAAGTATCATTATATATTAGTATAGGACTATGAAGGGATCAATTGAAATGTTGGATTCCATGTGGCTAGGAATCAACAGAAAATGAGGTAGTAGGAAATAAAAGACATGAATAAACAACATTTTGGCAACATAATTGAAGATGCTAGCAACAAAAGCTAGTTGTGGGTCATTTGATGCAATTATTACTATGTTTTTTAGTGGAAAATGTCATCATTTGTAGGAATTGAGTCCTTTTCTGCCTCCAATAATTTAGTGTACAAGTGTACAACTGGTTGATTAGGAAAGAAGCTTGATAGTTTGGCACTTTAGCTAATTATAAAATTGAGTATTGTCATTCAACTTCTTCCATCTTTTTCTTCCACAAATACATCATAAGAGTACTCATATTTTGTTACTCTTTCCGTCTCAATTATTTTATATAATACTAGCTCCTCATAGAGAATACGGAATATAAAAACGAGACGAATAGAACAGAGGAAGTATTTACTTTTTTACATGATAACACGATAAAGAAATAGTTCTAGCGAATTATATTGTGATGAGAAAAGGTCGATCGAAGAAGTCGAGAAGGTAAATAATGTAGCTCGTATTAAAAATCATTTATAATTACGTGGATTGGCTATAATCAAAATATTATATACCCATCAAATTTTAAAGAACAGAAAACCTTTTAAGACAAATAAATAAAGTCTTTAAAATATCGAGAGTATTAAATTACAGTTTTTCATATGAATACCACATTTTCCTTTTATTACATGTGATTTAATATGTAGGAACCCCAATAATAAGGGGTTTATATGGGAGGGTGGCGTCAAGATTGGGCGCCACCGGGTGGCGCTAACTCATTTTCCTTTATTATAAGTATGTATCCGTATTAAAATACATATATTTGTTATAAAAAAAATGTCTTAAAAAACTTTGTTTTCACCAAATATAGTGTATATGATAAATATGATGATCAAAGTATTTTTTAAACGTATAAATAACACAGTTATAGATAGAGCAAGATTAATGTCACGCAATAATTTGTTAAGAACACTGAAAATTACATATATTCTCTTGTGATGAGCTTAGTATTGAATGATAAATGGATAATAACGGAAGTGAAATATCAAATTTTTGTGAGAAGCTAGTATTGGAGGACAAATGGATTATAACGAGAGTGAAGTATTAAATTACTCATTAAACCATTTATATTATCGGAATTGGAAAGTTCAACAAATAAACAAGACACTACAAAATTCGTAAATGCTAAATCCCGCGCACAATTTTACTAAATCCCGCGCATTCTGACACCTTATTCCGAAATTATCCCTTTTATTTCTTACCACCCCAAAGAGAAAGACAAACAAAAAACCCAAAAAATAAGAAACTCTCCCAAAAGTGTCCTAATGGACCATCAGCCGCCCTACGAAAACTGACCGATGACGGAGAGAGGGAAAGGGGGAGTCGGCGATGGAAGGTCGGCAACCGTTCAGTGTTAGTCGACGACGCAGGGTGGTTAGGAGTGGGGATTGGTGGTCACGGCTGGTGTTGTTATGCTGTTTGCCATGATTATAACTTGTACTGTAAAAATAAGACAATCCAATTGATGAAAAAAGCAACTTGTACTCCTTGATAGTTTGGTTATTTAATTTGTTTTAGTAAATCTGGCCATTGATAATTTGGTCAATTGGTGAGAAGAAATGAATCTGCTCATGGATAATTTAGTCGATCAACTTTTTTCAATTAAAACCCTAATTGTAATTTTTTTTTTAAAACATCCATTGAATCAATTAAAAGAGGTGCATGTATTAGCAAAATTGTTGATAAAACAACGAAATTACTAGCGATATGTGCGAATTAAGATCCATGATTGTTGAACTATTAACAAATTGATTAAGTTTTGAGAGGAAGAGAAGGGGAAAACTTTTTTTTTAAATTTTTTTAGGAGGAAGGATAGGATTGGAATAATAGAGGTAAAAAGCGCGGAATTTAGTAAAACTGTGCGCGGGATTTAGCAAGTCCCAAAAAATTGAATAGACAAATAAATAATCAAGTAAAGGAATATAAAAAAAAAACATAAAATAGGGAGGGTGTAGATAAGGACCAAGACGCACGAGTGTAGTTGAGTAGTATTGGTAGTTTGGTAGCTTTGAGTGTGGTTATCACAAAATGCATGTGTGGTTATTAACTGGTTATTGCAGTAATTCACAAGGTTACGTATTTCCCGGTACACAATTTATTCATGTTAATCCAACTAGATGAAGTGTTTACATCCTCAGGTTTGACTTTGTCCTTTTAAATTGCATGCTTGTCATTCTCATTTGATGGTAACTTCATATGGAGTAAAAAAAAAGTATTATAAATTCTTGTATAAAAGAGTTATATATTCTTTAAATTTTGAGTTTAAGTAATACGGAGTACGTACATCATAATATTCGCATCATAAAATACTCTCTTCAAAGCATAGGCTTAGATTTCGGTTGCGTGTTTTAATTAACGTATATAAAAATGGTGAAGTTGTCACAAAATCGCAATAGTCTCTACTACACTAGTAGAATGTTTAATTTATTAATTAAAGAAACAAAGGTAAAGGTATGTATGTAGTAGTGTTTCGTGTTTGAATGCAATTGTTTTTTTCCTGTTATGATTTTTCTTAGTGTATTATCTTACTTTAACCCTTTTTAAATTATCTCACTTAATTCAACACTTCACTTTTTCATATTATCATTTATCACATATGATGACACAACTAAAGAGAGTCAAGACCGACACAACACGGACAAACCAAAATCGTAGTCATATTACTCAAAGTTATTGTTTAAGCATGGATTCTTTTAATGAAACTTGTACAAACAATTGATCTTGCATATGACGCTCATAATGGCATAATCGTAAAATTCATACTGCCCTACGTCCCAATCATTTGTTATCAATTTATGATTACAGAGTTATTTAAGTTGTAGTGTTTGTCTTGTGTAGAGGTGATACAGCATTTTGCAGTTCAGAGTGCCGTCAACAGCAAATGGCACAAGATGAATGGAAAGAGAAATGCGCTGCTAACAAAGAATCCAATTCTACTTCATCCACGGTTGATTCTACTAAAGGCGAGTCCGTCGCTGCGTTATAAATTATAATAGCTTCTATTTGGCATGATACGATGCGTTTTAGAGTGCTACTTTTTGTAACTTGTACTACTCCTTGTAAAATTAAAATATACAGTATTTTAATAAAGAAAAATGGTTGTGATTGGTTAGGAGACCTGGAACTACCAGTCACGTACTCACTCACGTGTGTGTGTGTGTATGTTGGTGGTTTAGGTCATAACTAACTATGGTTAACTTTTTCATAAATCAAAGTGGATTTGGTTTGAGTCAAAATTCGGCTGCACTAATTCATGTCAATGTTTTAGACTTTAGTGCCTTTCTAATTTGGAGTTAATTAAAGCTGAAAGTAATTAGGGATGTTATTGGGTCCGACGTACGGTGGTGGATATATCCTTCCCAACACGGCTACAAGCGTACAACGTGTCAAAGATATCACAAAACCAATCCCTTGATTGGTGGAAGATCACACGCACAATTCTAGCTGTTCCGGGTGTAATTACGAGGGTAATTAGAGGAGCAAGTTTGTTGTACACGTAAGCTCGTAAGATGTCGGATG
>JAYMSF010002155.1:0-10736 GCA_036897335.1 Silene vulgaris
AAATATAAAATATGTACTCCCTCCGTCCCAATCATTTGTTTACCTTTGATTAAAATACTCCTCACAAAGAATATAAAAGGTAAACAAATGATCGAGACAAAGAGAGTAATACTCAAGCTTTGTAAAAGGTCTTGACACGAGAGTCACATGTTTTTGATCTGCTGTGATGCAACTTGACAAACGGTGAACAGAACTAATCAGCAATTCTTGGTTTATCCTTTTCCACATTATGATATTGCATAATATGCTAATACTGCTTGTGATCCAGTGAACATGTAAAAAAGTTTACAGCCGATTTCTGTTTCAATGTTTTGATTGTATATGTGTACATAAATTGGGTACAACTTCCAGTTGCAATACTTTTGAGTGTATATTGTGAGGTGTGTTGACGTATTAAGACCCCAAGGCACTTGTATAGTTGTATTACATGGATGATTAGATATGTAATAGTGGGTGATAGATGTTGGCACTTGGGTTTTGGTAAATGTAGTATATCAATGTTTCCCTGCCCTTGCATTGCTCTAATATTAGTCATTATGGACTGGCTAGATTTAGCTTATAAATTAGGAAATATATCATTGGAAGAAATTTTTGTTGTTTTGTTGATTTAAATTAAATGGCTGCTGTATTTTTATTCAAAACCGTGTGTCTTTATAGATGCTTTTAGGTTAGTGCAACCATGTAAGCATATCAAATTCATTGTTGAGCATCTTGAATTGGTTGGATATCAACATTCAAACTGTCAACATATATGAGCTTGGTTTTCTTTGGGGCTGTGGGGTGTTGGAGCCAAACTCAAACTAAACTGTTTTTGGAACCTCTCAAGAGATTACGAGACTCTTAGTTGTATTTGTAGGTGAAGAACATGTCTTTGGGTTTTACTATTTGTCAATACGTGACAGAGTGCCAGTCTTGATAGGCTGTTACTAATTTACTGTCTCTTATACTTCATCCAACGAAGTTTAAAATTTTT
The DNA here is from genome assembly GCA_036897335.1 of Silene vulgaris. Classification (NCBI taxonomy): domain Eukaryota; kingdom Viridiplantae; phylum Streptophyta; class Magnoliopsida; order Caryophyllales; family Caryophyllaceae; genus Silene; species Silene vulgaris. The sequence goes on from JAYMSF010002155.1 coordinate 974, forward strand.
ACTTTCTACCACAAGAGCTAAGATTATGAATAAAAAATGGGTTTATTTATTATCCTTGACCTTATCACTAACTATCACCACCTAAGTCATCACTGCCACTGCAAATCCGATAGCCAAGTTAACACCGCCATGGCCACCTCCCCTGTCGAGATCTGGTTTGTGAGGAGAGCAAGGGGGAAAGGAGAGAAAAGAGGGATGGTCAGAACCACATATAAAAAAGAGAGAGACAAAGGAGTCAGAGAAGATCATGGACTCAAGGGGATGACGAAAATGGGGGTAGGGAATGGTGATTGGTCGGTGTAAAGCCACCATTGTTACCCAAAGTGGTAAGATTCAGATAGGTGAAGAGAGGGTGAGAGCACGAGGTAGTGTTGGTCCGTGAGGGATTTGTGGTCGGGGATGAAGATCAAGATGTGTAGAAGAGTGATGGAGAGAAGGAGAGGAAATGGGGATTTCTAGGCGGCGGTTGGCTTGCCAGAAAGATTGTCGATCACTGGCTGGAAGGAGTTCGCTGGCGTTGATGACTGGGCGACAGCTGGGCTTCGGTACTTTGGGTGGGTGGAGAGAGAGATAGATGGAGGCATGGGATAAGAGGTTAGTTGAGTTTTTTTGGAAGAAAGATGGTTTTGGGTAATTTGCCTTGTAGGTTGACATTTTAGCAGCTTTAGTTTTTCAAATGGGATTCATAAGTAAAGTTAAGAGTTTTTGGTGAACGTTTAACCGGTTGCATTCTCTTAAATACTGGTTGGGATTAGTTTGCCGTGTAGGTTGATATTTAAGTAGCTTTAGTTTTTCTATGGGATTCATAAATAAAGTTACAGTTCTTAGTGAAAGTTTAACTAGTTGCATTCTCGTAAATACTGGTTACTGATTAGGACAAACTTGTGAAGAAGTTACCAGAAAAACGGAAGATTGAAAGTAGGAAATTAGATGTAGTCAACCAAACAAAGAAAGTAGAAATTTGAAGTTTAAACTTCAAAGGTGGTCAATTGGAGGGAGTAAGATTGTAGGTTGGCAAGGATGATCTGCAGAAGCTAGGATGGAGGAAAGTCTTTATGGTGGTGGTGTTCCTGAAAGTTGTACACTTTCAACTTGAAGTCTGGAATTCGAGTCATTCTGCACTGCAATATTGTGCAATATTGTGATTTGAGCTATTAAAGCTGGTGGAGTTTATTCTGCTATGAAAAATTGCGAATGATTGTCGCAGATGCTTTAGGGCTTTGGGTTGCTACTTTACAATAACATTCTACATACTTCCTATGCGTACTTTCATTTATATTGGTTCATGCATGTCCTTTTGATGCTTGTTGAAACGATAATGAACAAGGATGAGAAGCAAATACCTGCTTCCCTCCTATACGCTCTGCTGAATGCTGAGTTGATAATATTCTCACAAGATTGATGATTATAGCATCAGACCCTTTAAATAACGTCCGATGCTGCAGTTTAGTGTGTGAATGCTCTCAAGACCATCATGACCTGGATTCAAACCCATGAAGTCGTGAACATCAAACCCTTTTTCAGTTTGTGTATAGTATTTGGTGATATAAAGATCTTCAGTTCATGATCATATTTTATCTAATATTTCCCTAAAATCACTCTGTGTCAAATGCAGCATGGCCAAAATGTGGGACGCAATGCAAGGGTACCACGAGATGCAGCTAAAGATTACTGCTGGGCTAAAATTGATAGACATTTCTCAGGCGGCTAAGGAAACAACTGAAGATCACCACGAACGCACCATTCAGCTTTGGGCTGTTGTTCAAGAATGGCATACCCAATTTGACAAAATGGTTAGCCATCAGAAAGAGTACATCCGAGCTCTAAACAGCTGGTTAAAGCTAAACCTTATACCTATTGAGAGCAGCTTGAAGGAGAAGGTTTCTTCTCCCCCCAGGCCCCAAAACCCTCCCATTCAAACCCTCCTCCTTGCTTGGCATGATCTCCTTGATAAACTCCCGGACGAGCATGCTAAGAGTGCCATCTATAATTTCGCTGCCGTCCTCCATACTATAGTCCAACAACAAGATGATGAGTTAGGGTACAAGGCAAAAATGGAGGAATCGAGAAGAAGTCTCGAGAGAAAGCAACGGCAATATAACAAATGGCTTAACGAATATTTGAACAAAAAGACGCCATTGGATGAGACTGAGTCTCAATCGATTGACGATGGAGTCCACAAAGATGAGCTTATGGTGGAGAAAGAGTTTGTGGTGGAGAATGCAAAGAAGAAATTGGAAGATGATACCGAGACTTGGCAACGACAATGTATCCAAGTAAGAGAGAAGTCCTTGACAAATCTTAAAACTCGGTTGCCCGAGCTTTTCCGGGCTTTATCGGACTTTGGAATGGCTTCATCAGAAATGTACAACAATCTGAGGGCTATATCGCGTCCCCAGAACCAGAAACGCAAAGAAACCATTTCATGAAACCGATATTGTATGTGTTGAGGGCTTAACAAGGTAGCTATTTATGTGAGTAATTTGTAAAATCTCTGTTCTTTTTCCTTCCTTTTTGTGAGGGCGAAAAATGAACATATATTAATTATAAACCGGCGTGTATGCTAATTTTTCATGATATGAAAGCTGAAGTAGCAAATATTGAAACTTATATGTGATGTTTCGTAGGATCATGAACCCAGAACTTGTTCCTCAAGATCAAATTTACTCGACATGATAAAGAAAAAAGACGATGACTGTATAATAACATCTCATAGACGGTTTTAAATGACGAGTTATGTTTATTGACCTTAAACGTGTGTACTAAGTTTATGCGTGGAAGAACCTAAATCCCGTCTATATCACCGTCCTCAGTTTCTTCGATCACACACTTCATTCTTAACTTTTTCCATGTTTCTAAACCAATTAATACAATGTTTTTTACTGTATGATTACATGTATAGACAAATTAATTACACAACATATACACCTTCCTTTATTCCTCATATGTTTCATTCATTTCTCTTTTCTATCCCAATTTCTAAGGGGAAATCCATAAATGGAGCTAAGCAAACTGAGCCCAAAGACCCCACCCTCTCAAACCAACCACCAAAACAACGTCGTTTCAGACGGATCATCCATGGATTTGCTAGAGTGGGACCCATTTCGCCGTACCAACATCCGAGCCATCTCATATCTCATCATCCTAGCCGTTGTCGTCTACATTGCCACAGTGTACACGTTCTCACCATCTGAGGAGACACGTAAGATGAACACCATGGAGCTTACACTTCGCCACATCAAAGTCCACGAGGGTTCGCTTACACTCCCAACTGTCGACGTGGCATTGAATGCCACGGTGGAGGTAAGGAATGGGGCTATGTTGTACTCTTTAGACTACACCACCCTCCACATGGAGGTTGGTTATAAGGGGAAAGAGGTGGGTAATGACACGTCAGCAGAGGGCGGGCATGTGTCCGAAATGGGATCATCCTACGTGGATGCCATGGTGGAGCTTGATGGAGTTGAGGTGGACTCTAACGATGTGGCAAAGGGGATGATTCAGTTTAATACAGTTGCTCATGTTGATGGCTTCTTATCCTTCATGGAACATGTTCCCCTTAAGGTATGTTGGTGGAGCGAGGGGTTTAGTAGGGACAGTCGTTTCCTAAACAATCTAAGATTTGTGGTTTTTAGCTAAAATTTTTGATTTTTTTTAATAATAATTTTCTTATTATATTAACTCGATCACCCTTGAAAGTCTGACTCCGCCACTACTACCTACATGAAATACTGGAGTATCCTAGATTTTTAGGGATCGAGATACCTCTAAAAGGGCGGAGTCTGGACTCTGGATTACAAATTACAATACCTTATTTAGTTCAGAAAAACTGATAAACATTTACTTTTTTCAGGCTAAATATAAATGTGAGATAGATGTGGCTATAAAGGAGCAGAAAATTACCCGTCAGAGTTGCTATCCTATGGTGAAACTTCTTTACCTTACTTGAACATCTAATATACGAAGTATACCATTAGCCAGAGTTCAATGCTTCTTAAATCTTAACGCTATCGAAAATATTTAAATTCTACTTGTAAATTCTTTTGTAAAGCGGACTTACACAAAAATACTGTAAACCTTTTGATAAATTTACCTCTTAATTACTTCTTCTAGTCTAGTCTAAGATCGAGCCTCATTTGCTTTTACTCTGTATTATGTTTGTATGATGAAAATGTTGGATTCCGTGTTCAGCTGCCGGCCGTACAATATCAACAGGTGTTTGTTAACCGATGTAGTTACTTTTTTGTCTTAGCTTACGATATTAGTAGTATATAAGTGCATTGGACCATATGTCCAATGTAAATTTTATAAAAACCTTTCTTTGGCGCTCCCAAAAAAAAAAAAAAAGATGTTTCACGTTGCAAAATTCAGTTTTAACAAGACATTTATTATTTTTCAGGAAATAGAGTTTGGATTCGGTTTCGCAATACCATTACCATTCACAGAAACCGGCGAGGTGGAGTTCCATATTATTATTAGATTCTAAATGATCATAAATCATGAGCATGAGGCAAACGGGTATATATTTCTTTTCACGAAGTTTTGATCATGCAAGACTTTATTTTATACGGAGTATATAAATATATTTTTATATAAATACGGAGCAGTAGTAGATTTGCAGTAATTATTTTCATTTATGAAAGGATATTCAGGTATGTATAATAGCCTGCAAATCATAAACTCCAAATTATTGTTACACCCTAGCTATCATGACAATGGCATACAATACGTTTATGTCATTACATATACCTTTGAACAATTGGTGAAATAAAGAGTAAATTTATGCATGGTATTCAGGTTGATGACCTATTCGGGTTATATATTGTTAGAATATAAAACCGATCATGGGACTCCAACCATCCGTTTAAGCTTTTGGTTGAGATGATTTTTTGACAATTATTATACCGTCAAATCTTCGGCTTATAGTGGTGATTAGTGAGTGTTTTTTTTTTTACGGGAGGGAATGACAATATGTTTAAATTAAATTTTTAGCTTACTTCAAATTTGATGTTTAAAGTTGAAACGATTCATATTTGGGTTATTAACTTATTATAACGATGTCAAGTATTTTGCGTATAGTGATTGAGAGCCTCTTTGTACGGGTTCAAGTATTTGTCACGGCCTTAATGCTTTAATGAGAAGTGAGGCGTAGCTTAGGTAGCTCAATTTATATGTTCCAAGAGGTACGTTTGTATTCTGTTGCACGATGAAGCAAGAAACAAATGCATGAAGGATAAAGACAATAAAGTAACCTTCGTACCATTTCCATGCATGCAGCGACAATTACAATATGGATATAGGAAAATGAAAGGGCGCCACCCGGTGACACACAATTTGGGCGCCACCCTCTCACATGGGGTGAGTGGGGGACCCCATTAATTAGGAATCCACTCATTCTATGTGAGAGGGTGGCACCCAAATTGAGTGTCACCCGGTGGCGCCCTATCATAAGAGAAACGGTCTCTGTCTCTCATTATAAGATACACGAGCTTAAAACTATTCTTTCACCATCCTCCATTTTTTTTTTTCTTTTGGTACAAAGGAGGGGCACACCATCCTCCATTGTGAAACACTCAAACCTACTCTTCTTAATCGCGGTATCTTGCGAATTTGGGTTTTCTTTTTAGACGAAAACCCTAATTAAACGTATAGAAACCAATCTGCCGAGTCATTGGTAGGATTCCCAGTACCCAACAAGAGATGAATCAATTTGCTGTACGACTTCATCTCCACGACTGACTCTTGAAAGCACTTGATTAGCAATTGTGGGTCAGAAATCACTTCTTTTCCAACCATTACTTGTACATCTACTCTTCCTGCATAACTTACCATGCTTATCGTTATGTCCGCCTGAATAAATCACGAAAATATAATTCAGTTAGCAAATAAACGACATTATTAGGGTGCCACCGCGCTATATGCCAAACACATACGGAGTTATTTTTGTTTCTTTTTCGGATTTGTGACATTTTGAAAGAAAATAAAGTTTAAGAGTAGAAATTATACTTGCGGGTTACTAGGGATGTGCCCTCTTATGTAAGTAACTGGATTGTCCGCGATCATTATTTCTTCTGTTGGTCCTTTGATGTTAGATATCAGTAAGGTTGAATTCTTCAATGCTCTGTTGTACAACCAACTCGCCGCCTACATTATCATCACGCTAGCTGAAATTAGTCGCTACATTAGATGTACGCAATTTTACTCCTATAGACATGAATTCGTCACCAAACGTCTTCTAAAAATGAAAAGAACACTTACATTTGTACCTAAGCAAGAAGCTGCAAGTTTAAGAACAATGGTGATGAAGTTGGCTTCATATGAAACCTTCTTTTTGTTCATGATTGCCTTCATTACAGTCACATGTTCCAGAGGATGAAGACTTTTACCGCAATAAATTGGTAGTAAAACTGTCGTTTGATCTCCCTCTACTACTGACGTTGATGATCCCGAGCTGGTTTCTAATTCTATCATATCTATAAATTTCTGTTAACCAAATCAAGCATTGTTGCATTATTTTCATGAAATCAATCAAAGTAATCGATTAATGAGAATGACATATATATACTCCATATACGAGGGTATATAGAAAGAAAACCTGTAAGACGGTAGGATCTTTGTGTGGATTGACCTTAAGGATCGCTGTAACACGATGTTGTTGCTCTTTCAGCCTAACTGCAAAGAGGATGCCATTTTAAGTCATTCAATATGACCAATTGAAAAAAGTAAATCAACATTACTTGTTACCTCTTGGCGATTCGAGATGAAGATACTTAGATAGTCCACATGATATTACCCCTAAGAAGACATCATCGAGAGTCTACAAGAATTGTTAAAAAAAATTAGTCATTTATGTCGATTTTTATTTGGGGAGTTTATAAATGAATGCAACTTACAGTGTAGGGAATGGCTGTTTTGATAAACCAGAAGTCTTCAAGCTTAAACTCGGCCGTAACCAATTTACTTGGCGAAAGTTTATCCTTGTTGTTCTCATCTATCCGACTGAAATTGTCTTTCATCCACAAAACCCGCCCTATAAAACCTAGCACATGTACGAAAGTTAGCCAGATACTCTGGAGTATCCCCCAACTTTCTTTCCTCCTCGCATAATTCTTTTTGTCAAGAGTAGTATGTACCCTTTGATGACCATCCTTGTTACCCGTTTGCTTTGAACTATTATCCGATTTTTTTCCAAAACAAGCCGAAAGCATAGACACCAAAGAAAACTCATCACCTAAGACAGGATGGACTCTTAATACCACACAATTCAAGTCCATTAACACATGTAATTTCCATAATGGTTTGTTGTCATCAATTAGTGGGGTTGAGCTTGAAACATTAATCAAGAAGGAATTTATCGCGGCCTCCTTGTAATCTTCGGGGGAGGTTTCAATGGTTGTGGTGGCGGTGGTGGTAGCCGGAGACTGGTGGTGATGGATGATGATGTGGTCATCCATGCTGACATGGACTTTTTTCCATTGTTTTCCACCCTTGTTGTCTTTTACTATGATGTTGCAAAGTTTCGAGTTTTTGGTCGTCACAAAGTTAGAGAATGCTTCTTTAAGAGCATCTATGTCAATTTGATACTTAAGGCCTATTGCGAGGTTGATCACTTGGTCTGACTCGAAATGGACATTTTGATTGTCATCAATCTTGTCATCGTAATCAAACTGTTCTCCGATACTACTATCCATACTTAATTTTCACTTGTGGATCAATAATTGATTACGAATAGAAAGATAGAAGACGGTTAAATGACTTTGAGTAATATTGTGGTTAAGAGTCAAGTAGCAGCATGCCAACATGAATTTTATATGTTTAACCGGGAATGCAATATCTCGGCTAGAAAGCTGGAAAATGCATTATTGATGAGGGCTAAAATGTTCAGGTAATTAAGTTCCTCATCAAGAAAATGTGGAGACAGTTCACCAGTAAATTGTGCAGATGTTATCCCGCGTCAATATAAAAATAAGCTTTTCTGGGATACAAGGGTAAAATCCCGTCATGAGGAAAGGTTTAGGACAGTTTGCTGTTAGGTTATTGTAAAACATAAATTTAGAGGGGAGCAAATAGGCGCTTAGGTCGGACATGGATCGCGTGCAATGTACATTTTATGGTCCACGGCGTGCCAGTTTTATGATCACTTAATTAGCCTGCAGAGTCTGTAAATATTTGAAAATGCGTTGTTTGTGCAGGGCGACTTACTGACATCTCTAGTTAAGAACCTTCGGAAATTCATTAAATCAAAGTAGAAGTACAACGATTCAATATGTTATAATAATATCAGATACTTATTTCTGAAAGGGTAGAGTAGTTACGGGACACATATAATATATAAACACCATTCCTTAAGACTCGAACAAGGATGGTAGATCAATGTGTGATATTCTGATCACCACATATCGAGATCTGTTTATTTTCCTGAGTGATGCAATTCTTCATTTCAGTGAGAGATTCCTGAATGCAATTTGCTAAAAATTGAGGATCATGGATTATATCTTTGGCTACCATAACTTGTAAATCAGCATTTCCACCATAGCTCACCAAGTGCATTGTCAAAGCCTGTTCAAAAGCACACCAACCCATCATATTAAAAAAACTGATACATCATCTGCTATACCTTGATCTGAATAACATTTCGAGGACAAACATTTTTACCCATACAAAAATATGAAAAATGAGTTAACGTCACCTTTTTCATACTGTTTTACACTAAGACATATACGGAGTAATTCAGATTCGTAATAGTTTCCTTAAAATACACGTACCATTCAGATGTCTCAAGTTAAAATCTGACACCCACTCTCAGAGTATAAGTGTTACTCTTGTCATTTATGTTGACGATAAGTATGAAATGGATTGCGAAAAGGGAAAAAGGAGTGGGAGAGGAAGAAGATGTACATGAGGTTGGGCAGAAATGTTGACTCGTAAAAAAGTAACAGGATTGTCAGCAATCGTCAACACATCAGATGGACCCATGATGTTTGAAATGAGAAAGCTTGTATTGAATAATACCCTGTTGCTGAACCAATTAGCCACCTGCAATGCAACACAGCAACACAGTAATCATTCTGTACTACTTGTATCTAACTATCTATCAACTGTAAATGTAATTTCCTTGTCAATATTAATGGTGGATCTTATTCTCCAATATAAATGGATCTTAAATGTTGATATTTCAACTATAATGTACGCATCAGTTACCATTTTTGGCCAACTTTTTTAACTTTCTTTAATGCGTATCATGTGTGAAAGGTAAACCCAGCTAGTACTTAGGGGTCGTACTATTATAGCTGAGAATAGTAAAACAAATCAAGCTGTTGAGTTTGATTTTGAACGAGGTAGACGAGTTCTAACAGTCAACTCTCAACAGCTTATCTAGCAATCAATCACTATACTAACTACTTTGTAAATATTCTTACTCCCGATTTGAACTTCCGATCATTTGTCTCACGAGTCACGACTTGAGTTGTAAACGAGCCGATCTAAGGCTCTGAGTTCGAACTTGAGTGGGCTCGGGAATATTAGACCTGGCAAATGGGTCATTCGGCTCGGGGTCGGGTCGGGTCGGGTCGGGTCGGGTCACTTTTGGGTCGGGTCAATTCGATCATGATTTTGTCCTAATTAAGTCATTTTGGGTAAATCTGGTCATTGTGGGTCACTTAAGTCGGGTCATTTTCGGGTGATACATTTTGGGTCATCTTCGGGTCTTCGGTCAGCCTTATCGGGTTGGGTCAACTTTGTCAGGTCAACTCGGAATCGGCTC
>JAYMSF010002156.1:0-10734 GCA_036897335.1 Silene vulgaris
CGGTCACCTCGGTTCGGGTCAACTTTGGGTCAGACAATGTTCGGGTCGGGTTTGGGTCGGGTCGGGTCAATTCGGGTTTCAGGTCATTTCCGGGTCAAGCAAGTTCGGGTCATTTTCGGGTCTCGGGTCGGGTCATTCGGGTCTCACCCATTTTGCCAGGTCTAGGCGGTAGTATGCTTACAATGCAGTTACAAACCCTGATTTTTTTTTGTTTTATTACGAACACACTATTAATAGTACTGGTTGGTTTTCAATCATACTGTGTTGTCATTTCTTTCGTCTTTGAAGGATATAGCCTTGTAGCTTCTCTTGCTCCCCTTAATTGTTAAGCATACCCTCGTCGTGGTCGTAGGAACTAGGAAGTAAAACGAAATTGTAGGCTCAGTAGAGACAAAAAATTGAATAAGACACTGGTAAAGTGGCAAGTGATACCCCCCGTTAGCCCCTTGTTTCGATGGAAAGAAAAGATGGATGATTTCCCTTCTTTTTTGATTAGTACCTTGTGTATGGAAAATAAAGTGATCCATTTTCCCCCTACGAAACTTAAATCCTCCCTGCAGAGAAAAGATTTGGAAGGGAAAAAACCCAAAAAGTGGAAGTGAAGGAGCAACTTGTTTATGTAGTACGGACTACGGAGTCTAAGTTAGCAATTTAATATAAGATCTAACTTTTGCCTTCTTTTGACAACAACAAAATGGCATTATCATATGTACGAGTGAAGGTTACAACAGTCTCTAAACTGTTGCAATACACCATTCTGAATTCCTATCTAATATGCTTTGGATATCATAGATTGTGTCTGCTACATGGACCAATAGGACAGTTTTTTGCTTGTGATCGTGAAAAATTTGCTAGTAGTTAGTTGCTGTCTTGAGCTGAACATAGAGGGTGGGTGATGTAGTGCCACATCATTAGCATGAAGATTCGTGTGCGAAAGTAAAACGTCATTTGAGTAATGTCTGTTCCGTTATAGTAGACCAGTAAAATCTCGTGTGTCCTCGTGAGGTGTGCTACACACAAGTATACTGAAAACCACGCTATTTTGATGAGGCAACTCTTGGGAGGTACCCTGTCTATTTTGACAGGTTTCTTGGTTTCGTTCTAGCTGATATATTGAGTTTAGGTAAATTTGCCTATCTACGAGCGCATAGATATGATGGATGATGTTATAGCGCAATGAGACTTGTCTTGGTGAAAATGATATTGTTAAGATGATTCCAAATAGCTATGAAGTTCTAACTTTTGCCTTGTTATGAATAAAGTTAGCAATCGTTTCCTCCCTCTCCTTCCGTCCCTTTCTCCCCAAATCCCTCTCCTTCCGGCAATATCAAATCTGACCTTGTGGCTCTCTACGCCAAATAAAAAAAAATGCTTACGATTACATGTACTCGTCTTACCAAGTTTTATCTTTAACTTTTACTGCTGGGGAGATTATGGTTTTATCTGATGGAGTGTAAATGATGTCTCAGGGAACTTCTGGAATGTATTTCTTTGGAGGCAGCGGTCGAACCATGAATTCTTCTCCGCTGTCATATGATGCTAAGCTTTCAGAGGAACTGTGGGAAACTTCATGTCATCTATTTTCAGAGTTGAAGTCTTCTTACTAGAAACTTGCCACTTTTGATTTTACCTGTGACAAGCTGAAATTTAAAGTGTTGATTCATGTCATCTATTTACAGAGTTGAATGTTGATTTTGGCCGTCTTTCTCATTTTTCAAGGGGCATGGGAACCGATGGAGTTAATGGTTTCGCCCAAGGTGATTAGATTTTCATTAGGCCGATTAGTCGATTTTATTTCTCATGATATATCATTCTCGTTCATTTGCTGAGATATGGCGATGATTGGCATTTTTACGGTCTTCATGTTTAAAAATCATCTCCCGTATCGGTGCAAACTTCAACACCATATAACTAGAACTTCACACGAGGGGTTTGAACATCAACAATGGGTATAAATGAAAGAGTTGAAAAAAAATAAAATTATCGGTGTCTTTGTTTTACAAAGAAGAAAGATATAGATTCAAGAAAGGGCTACATGGGAAAGAAAAAGGGTTAACCATCCATTGTTAACCTTCATTCCATATTTCCATTTCCATCCATATGTTTGATTGTGAGTATCCAAGAAGATGAAAACAAGTCGGCCTAAATCTACACTTGGCAGAAGTTGCCCGATCCGAATAACCCGTCCCGAATATGACCAGAACTTATTCAAGCCGACCCAAGTGTTTATTATTGGAACAATGAAACCCGATTGTTATTCCCAGAAAACTTGAAAACAATGCACTCGAAATTACATGGGCCCGACCTGAAATTTTTGCAAGCCCGAACTCAAATTGACCGACCTGATTAACTCATTTGTTCGATCTACCTAAATCCAAACCACCACCAACACCCCCCAACATTACCACCATCAATGCCGACCTTTACCCACTCCTTGGAGCTCCCCCTCCATCAACCTTGTCGACCCCCCACTTCCTCAACCCACTCTCACACCAAAGTTTAAGAGTCAAAACTAATTTTGTTTTGAAGATACTTGTTCAACTCTTAAGGAGTAGGTATCAGGCTTAATAAGCAAAAGTCGCCGGGTTGTGAGTGTCACGGCCTAATTTATCATCGTCATGGCACCCGTGACTTTGAGATAGAGTCGACTCATTTTTTACACGTAAATTTCATATACGGTCATAAGACAAAGTAACAAGTAAATTTATCATGCAGTAGAAAAGCTATTATTGCGATTACACTCCAAAGAGGCGAAAAGAAAGAACCTCCCCAAATCCCAATCCAACAATTATTTTCAACCCGACCCATTTCGACAATTATCCACGAAAAAAAAAACTTCCCAATGAAAAAAAGAAAAAAGAAAAAAGAAAAAACACTCGAGGAGCAAAAGCAGGCAGCGTGGCACAGCTACATCCTCTTAAAACACTTGCTAATGAAGTACAGAATTCCAAAGGTATATATACTTTAAAACTTGAAATTCATCAATGGCGGCTTCCTGTACAATCCTCAGCCATGGCGAAATACACTGCAATGGCGTTAAAAGCAGGCTTCATCATCATGGGATGCATTACTTCAGTTGCTGTTATTTACACTGTCGTCACTGACGGTTTACCTTTCCGCAAAGACCTTCTTACCCCGTAATTCTCCTCTTTTTTTCATGAATTTCATCTTATTTCTGGTTATTCTTGTTAATTATCGACTTATTTGCTTTTTAATTATCTTTGTTTGGTTGTTAATTTCTGATTGAGTAATTTTGAGTGTTACTTCATACTCGGTAAATGTGTTTATGTACGGTGTTAGATTATACGTCATTCCGTTTGATTGTATACGTTTTTCAAAAGATGGCCTTTGTCCTGGTCATTTGTTTACGTATTCTATTATTGGGCGTTTGAGTCAATTGTTTACCTTTCTATTTTAGAAATGTCTTTGATGGACAATTTGATCATACATACTCATTTTGGTTCACTTGTCATCTGATAATTGACCCCCCTCCTCTCTTTGTGCCAAAATCAAAGGTAAACAAATGACCGGGAAGAAGGGAGTACAATTAAATGGAACATATGAAGTACCAAGTATGAGTTTTGGTGTCGAGGTTCTAATTTGCAGCAGTATTAAGTTAAATATGATGCAAATACTAGGAAGACATTGGTTGTGTGTAATCGAAACTGCAATGTAGTATATGACACTATTTAGTAACCAAGAATTTCAGGAATATTTGAGGGGCAGCGCACATGAATAACATTCTCAATTATGCGCGATTGCCATATATCCTGAGATAGTGTGTTCTTGGTTTACTTCTTGCAACCGGGAAGTTTGCAGTCTTGTAATTAACTGTTACAGCAGGGGTAATTAGTGTTATGTGGCTTAGCGTAAGTGTTGAATTGTCTATAGATGATGTTAGAGTAATATGACAAATTCTTGAGTTGGCTAAAATTAAATTAAAATTTCTGAATAGTAAGTACGTAATATGTTCTTCATTCAACAATTATCTTGTAACCTTTTTACCCTCTGCTCTTTGATTGCGTTTTGCAAGTCCATTTTTTTATTTACATGCTGCTTTGATTGGTTATGTTTGGGGATATTTTATATCATGCATTTCCATGCTTCTGGGATATTCTTATTATGATCATCATCAGATTCATCACTGTCTTACATTATCAACCGAAAATAACTATGGTTGGAACTTTGAAGAGCCATTAATAATTTCTCTTCGTCTTCTGCAGATGGATGGCAGCCACTCTGGTGGATTTCTACATAAATGTTACTGTCTTTGCGGTATGAATTTCATTTTATCAGTTCAACTTTGAATTTCAGTTAGTTGGTACTTGGTAGATGCTGTTTTTTTTATATGAGCTGTAATAGTGCAAAAACACTTGTCCGGGAACCAAAATAACCCTTCAAAATCAAGGAATGGAAATCAGTTTTTATTTGAATCCTCATCACTGTTTACCTTTATGAGTATGATTTGGATGGGTTAATTTAAGAACCTAGCTCATATAAGGCCCCTTTATTGTTGACTATTCTTGGTCATTATCTATGACTCGCTTCCTGTTATTGTTAAAACTGTGTACACTTTTCCCTTCTATGATAAATCAGGTTTGGGTTTGCTACAAGGAGTCAAGTTGGATTGCTGCAGCTCTTTGGGTAATTCTTCTGGTTTGCTTTGGGAGGTATGTGTTCATTCCCAAAAATCATAAAAAGAAAGTTAGAAATAGAAAGGTGTAGACTTTATGTTCTGCCATCTTAGCACTCTTCCTATTCGGCTTGACGTGACTCTATTTCATACTGCTTCTCGGCAATATCCATCTCTTATTAATATTTTTTCCTTGTTGAGTTCATAAGCTTATGGTGGGAGTATCGAACTACCCAAAATTTTGAGGTAAATTTTATATTACTGTTTAGACTTTAGAATATCAATAGTGTTTAACCATCATTTTAAAAGTGATTTTTCAAATTATTATGCGCGATTCATGAAAAGCATTCATTATAAAGTCTAATCTAATCATTAAAGCTTGAAAAGGAGAAATCCGATGTTTGCGAGTCTTATATGAAGTCGTTGATAGTAATGAATATTTAAAGCTTTGGAGACATAAATTCTGGAAAATGAAAAGTTCAGAACAAAAAGGCCGGGAGAAAGATTCCACCCTTCCCGTTGAACTGAACACCGCAGCACATGAGATATGCTACTGCACCACTCGCAGACCAAAATAGACGGTCGTGGATGATATGCTTACTTTTTGTTTCCCTTGACGCTTGCATGAGAGGGCCGTGGCCCTGCTTATCTGAGCGTTTTCTCTGCTTCAAGCCTGGGCCACATGCACTGCTACTAGTAAAACACCCCTTGCCCTACACTGGTGAGACGGCATGCATTGCAATGCTGCAGCATACTTACGCACTGTGATTGAACCACGCTCACAAAAACTCTCGCTTGCTCACGCGAGCCACTCGCTCATGACAATGGGTCACTTCTTTTGGTGCACATGGTGGTTTTTAGGTGTTTCTGCTTGTTCAACCTTGGTGGACACCATTTTGAGAATTATGTTTCGATCCGATTTAAGATGCTGATTTTTTTATAAATTAGATTCGTAAAAACCCAAGTGAAAATATTTGGAGGCATTGCACCGAACTAATGTTTTCCTTGTTCTTTCAGTATTACAACATGTCTCTACATTACCATTCAGCTATTCCTGCTTACAGCTCAAGAGTCTGAAGATGACCCGATGTATCATATTCTATTGCGCCATCAAAATAGGTGTGCTGAGTTCCTTAACGCTTTACTAGTACTTGTAGTTCTTCTGTGCCATTGATGATGTTATGTAAGAAATGTGTATAACTGATTGCATTCTCAAAGTCAAATTGTCAGCATTACTCGTCCTATGTTGCTATCTATATTTCTCCATACTTATATAATGGTTAAGTAAACATTTTTTAGGTTTCATTAAAGAAAACTCATACTACATGGATATTGGACATCAGCTCATCACTATTTTATATCAGTTTTACCTGTTAATTCTGCTCTTCTCTCATTTCTCTTCTACCTGTTATTCCACTCCTCATCCTGGCCCTCCTTTTATCCATCTTTTTGTTTTCTTCATTCTGTGTCTCTCGCGCTAGGCATTTGATGTAGACATCTCCTTGCATAAAGTTTTGTTTCCTGGCATATTGTTACCAAAGTCACAAAGCCAGCAAGTTTCAAAATTTCACATATAAATATATAATTAATTAATTGTTTTTTTTTTCCCTTTGCGCAGGAAGGATATGGGTAAGAGGAGCTCCTGTCAAGTAATCACTGCAAGAATTGCTTTCAGTGTCCTAGGCTGTCTGATGTTCGGTGTTCTACTTTACACTATCTTGACTGATGGTTCACCTTTCCGTAAAGACATTATAACACCGTAAGCTCTTCATTTCGTGTCATAATTTGCTATATTTGGAAAGTATGTGAGCATGCAATTCAATAATCAAATTAACACTGATGAATAGGCAAAACTTTGCATCTGATGATGAATTTATTGGTGATATACTCATTGTGAATAATGGCGCAAAATTGTCAACTGATACTCTTTTGGTCCCAATTAGATTAGTGACATTGTGGTATTTGGATACAATAATGGGGTATTTTAAATGATGGAGAATGGTAAAAGTTAGTTTATGTTTGTTCACGGAAGATGAGATGTGGAACTTTCGGGAGAGACAGAGATGGGAAATAAGTCAATAACCACAAGTTGCACTGTTGCAGATATTAAATATCCCATAATTTCACATGTGGGCATGTAGATTGTAGAAGCACGTTTCAGTAATATTTTAGATGTCGTAAATCGTATAAAAAGTCGCCTGTAAGATAATTAGATTTTCCAGTTGCCGTAGCTGTTGTTTCATGTCATACAGCCCGTCAAAAAAAACCTATAATCTCACTGCTGAATGTTTCGCATATTTACCGTGTGTCTCCGCAACCTAATCTATGTTACGTTGTCCATTGCTTTCCAAAAAATGTTTGGTAGATACTCCGTATATGCATTTGCAAATATATTGTATAGTTGAAAATTGGTGAAAATAATAAATTACTAGCTTGGTAATTGTAAATCTTCTTTAATTTCACATTGCAAGAAGAACTGAAAAGTTACTTTTTTTGGTACAAGCTTTTGAAATTAAGTTTCATCAGTAACATCCTGTTACCATAATTTTGTAAAAATCATTTATTTCGTCTTTGTGGAACAATTAGTCTGACCTAAGAAGTATGAAGTAAGAACTATGCCGAACTTACATGAAATAAAAATTATACTGTCTTTGTTTTTCATGCAAGTCTATATGACATTTCAGGACATTTACCTCCACCTCTACAGGAAAGAAATGCATGTATTGAAAATTTGAGGGTCTATTATAATTTTTTTAAAACGTAAAACTTTTATTAAAATCACATCTATTTCTACAAATATGTATCTCAAAGATGCTGATTTTCAATATGTGAGTAATTATGCAGGTGGCTTACAACAACCCTGATTGATTTCTACATCAATGTGGCAGCCTTATCTGTATGTCAACTGTTTCTCATCTCATCTATCAGTGTTAGCTGTATATCAATGTCTGATACTCTGATCATCTTCCTTTCCCGAGTATTCCTACTTCATCTGTACCTTTTTTTCAATTTTGAACTCAAAAAAACTTTAGAAATGCTAATGTATCAATTGATTCTTCAAAGTGATAATGGGATTTCTGCTTAAAAGCCTCTTTTATCGTTCTCTCTTACGAATAGGGCATGATGTCACTTAGTAAAAAAATTAGATGGTAAGAGTATTGTAAACATTTTTGCATACAAGTACAGCTAAAATGTTTGGGACTCTCTTTTCAAAATTAACGTTCAAAATTATCAAATTAGGATCTTTGTAAAACTCACTTCCTCTGTCCCACATAATCTCCTTACTCGGTTAAATTGAGCTCCATGTATGGCTCTATTTTAGGCTTTTAGCGAACACGTCTCGCAAAATGGCAGTTCTATCTGTGACTAAGTTTGTAGATCGATAGAATTTGTTGGGTTTTTTTCATTAACAACATTATTTAAAAAAGATTCAATATTTGATGGCACTTGCCAAAAAATTTATGCCAGCATATTATTAAATCTAGTTTGCGGTCTGACCGCGGTTGCTTCACTACAAATGCAGTCAATATTTGCTCAATATTTAAAATCATGCATGCCAGTCTTTGCTTACTTTTTTTAACTTGAAATGAAGCTTATCATCTCAATTATATATCCTTTCAGCATTTCTATGTAAATTTAACTGCTATTTGTGCTTCAAACAAATTGTAGGTTTGGATCGGTTACAAGGAGTCAAGTTGGATCATGGCCTTCCTCTGGATAGTTCTTCTGATTTGTTTTGGCAGGTTAAGCTCGTGAGGTTAACTGTTTTATCGCGTCTTATACCTTCAGGGCTCTAAATACGTTGCCACTTGCCAGCATTGTCTTAGTGATGTCTTATCCTGTTACTGTGCCACAAGTATTCTCATGGGCCTTTATCATTATGGTTGTCTTTGGTTGGATCATTGGATGTAATCACAATTAAATAAAAGTGGCAAATGATAGTGAGAAAGAGAGAATTCAGATACTCTAATAGAATGATTACTACTTCATTACGCAATTTTAGTTTATTATCTTTTTCTGGACTTTCAGCATCTCAACCTGTGCATACATAGTACGCTATTTGCTGCTACTATCTCCAGATGATCCATTGGAGCTTGTTCTGCTAAATAGCCGTCACAGGCAAGTCTACTCCTTTTGCCAGTTCTTTTTCTCTCAGTATATGTAATCACTAAGAAGAGATTATAATTTGTTCAAGTGTCAATGCTGAAATTGCCAGGCATCAATCAAATTAAATTCTAAGCTAGTTTGGGTTGTTGCGAAAGTTGAATTTTCATTAGTGTTGTTTCATGTAGTTACGCAGAGCTGGTTACTGGCAAAAAGAGTTCTGTCCATTGATTTACCTTAGCTGTTGTCTCAGTCTTCTCTTAGCTTAATCATCCATAGGAAGCTCGCGAAGTTGTTCGGTTTGTCAATTTGGGCAATACGGCTGAGACCCACTAGTCCGATTGTGATTAAACATAATATTGAAATGAGCTAATTGTTTTCATAATAATACAAATTGCGATGAACAACATTTGATACAATATTATGTTGGTGCATATATGTTAGAGACCATTACTGACATGCACGTATATCTTTTAATCAAATTAATCATACTTCCCCTTTTAGGCATTTATGTTGGAGACCATTTGATACAATAATATGTTGGAGATTTGTTCTAGGTCCGAGATGGTTGTGACTTGTGAGTTGGTGGCTAGAACTAGTACTAATATGTGTTGTTTGCAACCATAGACTACAAGAGAACCCATGTTTCTAGTCTCTGAACTATTTGGTTTGGAACAGGGTGCCGGGAGTGTAGCCGTATAGGTTATTGGAACGCGGTCATACAATTGCCCTCAAGACTTGATCTGAAAGCCTTGTGATGCATTCAACACCTATGAATCCATCACGCTTTGCTTAAACTGAAGCCTAAAGCACCCTAGTAGGCTATAATGAACTTATGTTGTAATAAAAGATTCCTTGTTTCGGAATATTTGTTACTTCTCTTCCCGTTTGCATTTGCAGAATGTGTTCTCTAATTTCGTGCCACATGAATATTTACTCTTTCATGTTATCAAAACATAAATGTGCGTCTTATGTTGGTGAATTATTTGTGTAGGGCAGAAAGC
The DNA here is from genome assembly GCA_036897335.1 of Silene vulgaris. Lineage (NCBI taxonomy): Eukaryota > Viridiplantae > Streptophyta > Magnoliopsida > Caryophyllales > Caryophyllaceae > Silene > Silene vulgaris. The sequence continues at coordinate 9,742 of JAYMSF010002156.1, forward strand.
AGGTATGAGGCAGCGAGCTGGTAATCCAAGTTCTGTATCTGGTGTCAGTTAACCCGATTGCTGGCAAACTTTGACCGTTGTATTAGACACAAGTATTAGCAAAGTACTCCGATTTCCATAGTATCTTTAAGTGCAAGGAAGTCGGCTGAAAAAGTTTATTGTAAAGGTTTGGGTCTGACACATTTATGTTGCAATTGTTTTGAAATTTTGAAACTTATTATGACATGGTTTGAACATACTGGTTTTGAGCATGACTCCACGTTATCAAGTCCCGTGACAATTCATCAGCACAAATTCTCATTTGCGACGGACACTATCCGTCACAAGCTTATGACGGATACCATATTCTCTCACAAAATACCCATCAAGGGTGAGTGGAGAAGCACATGGGGGGTGCCCACCTTGTCCCCTCTACCCATTTCCTCTCACAAATTACCCGTCGCAAGATTCGACCCGTCGCAAGCAAGACCTACTGATTCATCAGATATAGGAGAAAATTTTGATATGAATTGATATTTTGACATTAGAGAGAGGTTAGGGAGAGAAAATGGAAGGGGAAATGGGAGGGGTAAAATTGTTAACTGTGTACTGCGTTGAGTAAATTTATGCTGCGAAAATCAGGACCCTATCAAAAAATAACTTAACGGCTTGACGCATACTTATTATCTATAAAACAAAACCATAAAATGTTATCACTATTTCGCGAGAAAAAAATATATAATAATTTGAGAATATTTATAAAATAAAAATATTAGCTTTGAGGTTTAAAAAACCATTTTCACTAAATTACATATTTTATGACATTTTCTCTTGAATAATTTTGAGATTATTTTTTTCTCTTCTAAAATATAATGAGATGAATTATGAAAATTTGTATGATATCAATTTAAAATTTATACTCCCTCCATTCAACTCTACAAGGTCATTATCTCTTTTGCACACTATTCATAAGTGAGCATTCGTCGTCAATTTTCTCTCAATACGTAAGTGAAA
>JAYMSF010002157.1:0-10732 GCA_036897335.1 Silene vulgaris
TCCGAGTGCAAACAATGCTGGTTTGTTTGATATTTCGTTAATGCAGTAATACCCGCTGGGTATTTTTCTCAAAAAAAAAAAATCTCATTATTTTCTTTCAAAAAAAAAATCTCATTATTTAATTACTTTTTTAGGTGTACATAGAAATCTTACCTTCTTGACCTTGACAGCACTGATTTCGTCAATTTTGCCAGAATTCCATTTTACCGCCGGATCAACACCAATTGTTATATCAACAACAATTACCATAAATTTTTTTTTTTTATACTTCAATAATGCTTTTTGGCCCTTGTACATGACCTACAATAAATTGCATACAAAAACTAAAATTAAAAACACAAGTCAAGGTAACTATAATCTCATAAGAGTAATAATAGTACTATTTGAGTATTTGACAATATACAAGTACGAAAGAACAATATATAACCTGAGTCATGAGGGAATCTCTAACACCTTCGTTCATTCCAACCACAAAGTCTAGCTCTGGCTCATACTCGATATCGGAAGCACATCCGGCGTATTCGAAATCGGGGTTGTAAGCCTTGAAAGATATAACGGTAGCCGCTATAAAACCTTCAGTAACCCTAAATTGTAAAGAGAAATTAAAGATTAGCATGATAAAAAAAATGTAATAAAGCACACACCCAAAAAACAAAAGGGAAAATATATACACAAAAAAAAAAGTTAATTTAGTTATTTTTGTGTGATGGTATAAACTTGTTATTACAATAATGATAAAAAAGAACGAAAAAAAGACAACAACAACAACAACAATAAGAATACTAATAGTTGTGACAAAATACATATAAACCTAACAATACTTGTAACAAAATACTCACATTCCGTGGCAAATTCTTATAAGTTGTGGAAAATCCTAGTTTGTTTAATAAAGTACATGAATTCTTATTTAAGACGGACACTATAGGTCTTTACTCTTAAGCTTAAGACGGGTTAAATATAACCAGTATGGTGAATAAGCCAAAAGCAAAATGCATAGATCGATATCGTATAACTGAACACATATTAGGTTGATTATTCTTGGAGGAAAGTAACTCAGTCGATTCTGAAGTGATATCCAAGTATTGAATTTATATTTCACCTTCACCTCTCGATCTCTAAAAAATAAATAAGAAAAAACAGCATGAGTCGGTTTATAAACAAGTTCAAAAACATTGACCTAAAGATAATCAAAGACCCCAATCAACCCAAGGGTGTTGTTAAGATTAAGCTCAATAAGGACGACATAGATGAATTGGAGATACCAGATCCTGAAGGAGACGTGCGAGACGATGTCTTAGATCAAGTAGGTAAGTTAACAATCATCTCAGCCGGGGTTGAGTTAGCCTATAAAGGCGGGGCTCTTGCTCATCTAGCCAATGAAGATGTTGAGGATGCTGGGGAGAGGCTTAAGAATAAGCTTGGAGTTTCCGGCTCCGATGATTCTTGGAAAGGGGTTAAGGACACATTGGAGGAAACTAGCATTATGATGAGGGGGACAGATGATATCCTCAAAGATTATCTCCTTCGAGGAGGAGCAGGAGGAGGAGGCAAGGGAGGATCCAATGGAAAGGACGACTCCGGCTCGGGGGACGAGTCCGAGTGAAAGGATCCGGGCCAAGTGATGATCAGTAGAAGATGCATGCATGCGTGCATGTATGCTTAATTACTTAATTAGCTTTTAATAATATTTCTATTATTACTTAATCATCTAGGGTTAACTTTGTTCGTAATTTCGGTTTAAGATCAGATGCATGTGATTATAACATGCAAGTATTTGCTTGTTTTAATTTTAACTTGTGGCCGATGTTTTCCCTTCTCGGTTTAGGCATTTAGTAGTTTGTTTAATGAATTTCTTTAGTTGAAATTTTCAATTAGACTTGGTGTTGAATTTAGCTTTCAAATCTTGAGCAGTTAAATTTGAAAACGTTCATTATATTTTCTGTTTTATCGAACAACTATTCAAAATGATGATTTTCGTTGTTTTTAATTAAGCCTTGAACAAAAATTACAAATTCAAATCGACACGACTGTACTAAAGCTCGGCCAAATGAACTCGAATAAAACTTAAGAGACTCGAATTATATTCTAATTCCAATGATTTAAGGGTAAAAATAACAACTTTGCTAGATGTTTATAGAAATCAAATCATTAATTTTAAATTCAATTAAGATAACAAACTTTTTGATGTTGTATTCCTATCACATTTGGATTGGAATAATAATTGTTCTATGCAAAGTATTATCTCGGGGTGTCTTAGTCGATTTGTTATTACATTTCTAAAATAGAAATGTTTTTATAAGCAATTTGAGTCTATACACTCAATTTGGTCCACTTATATAACTTTATACGGAGTAATTGACTTCGTCTTCTTTCCTTAGGGTGTGTTTGGATAGCAAAAATGGAGGGAAAGGAAGAGGAGGGGGAAGGAGGGAAGAGAAAGAGAGGTAAAGGAAGGGGAGGGCAAATGGGATGTAAGTGTTTGGATACAATTTCTTTCCAAATCTTGGCTCTTGTGGAGAGATTTTGGTTTGCCTTGGAGGAGAGAAAATGAATCTCTCCAAATCTCTCCCCCTCCATTTTCCTTCACCCTCATTTGCTATCCAAACAAGGGATTTTAAATCCCTACTCTCCCTCCCTTTCTTTTCCCTCCAAATCACTCAATCCAAACATACCCTAAATCCCAAATCCCCCAATTCATTTTCCAGAAATGCATCCAAAGTATCTTGCTAGTAGTTACACTTGGGGAAATCGGTGGGAGCTCGAGTTGGTGAGAGCAGACAGAGGAGAAACACTGTTGTTGGTCGCCACTAGTTGTTCCCATGGTGATGCTGCTCATGTTTGTGCGAAAGAGAGAGGGTGGTAAAGATGATGAAGTGTTTGGATGGTGAAATCGCCATTGATGAGGAGCAAACAAGGCGTGGTAAGGAAATAAGACAAGGAAATAATTGCAACACATCAATTCATGTGTACCATGATAAGGGCATCCACATTGAGCATCCACATTGAAGAGGATGAACCATCCTTTTAGGACTCTCTCTCATTTAAGAGGATGTCCTCTTCAATGTGGAACCATTGTTACATATCCTCTTTGAAGGAGGAAGATGAACACTTCCTCTATTTTTAGAGAATATGTAACATTGGCCCTTGTGCCCATTGACCATCCATTATTTAGTAGGTGGTATATAATTTTTTTTTTTTTTTTGGTTATAAAATATTTGGGAGAGGAGAGCAAGAGGATCCTCTTTGATGTAGAAATTTTTAAAGGAAAGTAAAGAGAAGAGGATGAAGATAGTGGAATATCGGTGAAAGTGAGGTGTCAAAATTAGAGAAGGAAAGAGAAGAAATAAGAGGACCAAATCATCCTCTTGGATGTGGATGCTCTGAAGAGTATATAATCTTCCTCTTATTTTTTCTCTATCCCACTATCTTTTCGACACCTCACGTTATCTTTCATCCAACTCATTCTCCACTATCTCCATCCTCCTCCTACACTTCTTCTATTTTTTTCCCCACATCAAAGAGGATCCTCTCTACCTCCTCTTCCATATTTTAATATTTTTTAATAATAGTTGATATGATTATTTAGTGAAGATTATATAAATTAAAATTCATATGCAATAATTTGATTGGGGAGTGGGCACTTGGGACAAGGTTGAACTTCCTCTAAAAATAGAGGAAGTCTTCCTCTTCCTCCTTCAAAGAGGATGTCAAAACTAATCCCACATTGAAGAGGATGTCCTCTTTGAGGAGAGATGGTGCTAAGAGGATCCATCATCCTCTTCAATGTGGGTGCTCTAAGTGAGTGTGTTAACTTAAAACCGTCTGAAACAAGAATTTGTGTTCCGTCTATTTCACATAATTCCTTAATGCTTTTCCTTTTTAGAGAAATTGTTGGTTAAATACACACGGATCGAGTATATTTTCACTCAAACTCTTGAGAGATAAATAATGACAATGTAAAGATTGAAATGATACGGAGTACATAGTTTAATGAAGCTGAATTGTCATCTAAATGAAGCATGTTATAAGTTCATAAACTTTATCCTTGAGATTATACAATATTCGAATTTTTAGCGCTTGTCATTTGAAACATATCTGATAGGTCTGCAATAAGCATCGTATTGCTAGTGTAACCTGATTAGATATCGAGTCTGAAACTCTTTGAATACAAAATTGTAAATTTCAAGATAAGGAGTCCGAAACTCATATTTTCGGTATGGTAAATGCGAAAATTATCATCTCTTTATTTCCGTCATACTCTCTAAAATCTCTACTACCGAGTATAACTAACTATTGAAGGCGAGATCCCATGTTCAATTCTTAATTCGAGTTATTAAATCCCTTACGTAATTTTGGACTTGTGTGCACACACTCACCCTTTTACTTGTGTTCTTGTGGGCCCGCTATAGGATATTTGCTTCACAAGCCACCAAGATTTTGTTGTGGTTGACTTTTCTCACCAAAGTTTACAGCAACTTGTACACTCTTGATTCTCGAGTATTTCATTTCTTTTTTTGTTTTGTTTTTTTTTTTTACAATTGACAAATAAAAGTGTCAAATTATAGAATACTTACTTAAATTATTGAAATAAAATAATGAAAAATAATTAATTTTTCTTGAAGGATAGTACATTTTGACCGTCTTCTGAGAACCACCATTTGAATTGTAAAAATTGTTTACTGTGACTGTGACTATCGTGTTTTTCTCATCGATCAATAATGACAATAAACTAGTATTTAAACATAGCCAAAGTAAGTTTTATTTCTAGTTCCATACTAGTTTCTATATTTCCACCACACATTGATATATGTGAATTTTTTGAAATTGATCAATAAGCCAATACATTAAGACTTTTATCACAAAGAAGTGATAAGTAGATATGATACGTCTACTAAGCGAGGTAAGAGACGACATTATGAGAGATCGAAAGTTTCTACAAGACTATATACTCCAACCATCCGTCCCGATTATTTGTTTACATATTTCATATGTGGATGTCTCAGTCATTTGTTTAACTTTTTATACTGAGAATATTTTCGAAATGTAATTTGATCATACATCCACATAACTTATTGTACTGTCGACTTGTCAGTTATCACTCAGCAACAGCCCCCTCATCAAATGATCCCCTCTCCCTTCCTTACATTAATCTTTGTGCCAAAATCACCAAAGGCAAAAAAATGACAGGGAAAAGGGGAGTAGGTTATAACTTCTAGGCCCGATCGTTAGCACACACCTTAGTATTATTAATATCATCATCATCATCATCTCATAAAACAAAATTAGCGGCTTTTGAAAAAAACACATTGTTATTATAATCATTACATCTAACGAACATTATATAATTTAAGGGGTTAAACTATCACTTGTAGCTTATACATTTATTTTGATTCAGATTCATAGATTCATTTTATTATTTGAGACGATATTCATTATTAATCAAAAGAAGACGACCTAATATTAAGATGAAAAAAGAGTGGAAGCACATTGAAATTTGAAAATATCTAGCATGTACTCTATATATCATCCATACATACACAATAACACATACATACATACATACATAACACTAATGGTGGTGATTCCGTTCATGTAACCGCCTTACTTAGCTGTCATAAATATAATAATAATAAAATAATACTCCACAAATCCTTACTCCTTCCTTACTCTAGCTGCTCATCCATTATAAAACCAGGCCAATCGCACTCTTTTAGCGCTAAACAAATTCATTTCGAATTCATCCAATCTCTTTCCCTCTCTATCACTCAAATTCTCTCTTTCTCTCTAAATAAAGCAAAACAAAATAAAGCAAAACAACAATGTCGAACAAGCAAAAGACGTAAGAATTCATCTATAATCAAACATTTTACGCCAAAATCGAAAGTTTAAGTCAATTTTTTCGTGATTATAACTTGAATATATCATGCTTTATCTTTCGGTATCGTTTTTTCCTAAATTATTGTGTGTTTGAGCTAGCAAATTAAGAGTGTTGAGGAAAGCGAGGATGATTTGTTTGATTTGTTAACGCCAGGTTTAAGTTGTTTTGAGCGTTTGTTTTCCTTCTAATGCAGGTCCGAAGAAGAAATTAAGCTCGATTATGAAACTAAGCCTGAACAGAGAGAGCACACCGGTATGGTTCTTAAACTGCCTTAGATTACATTCATGGTAAATCAGTGAGGCATGGCGATATTTCCCTGGGGAATATTTTCGTGGATAAATAGGAGCAAAGATTCATGTATGGGGATTTTGGTTTGTCAACCGATCCCGAGGGAACACTATTGGATGATGAAGAGCCGCCAACAACACTGTACTGTGCGCCTGAGTTGAAGACCAAGAAATCATATAGCCTAAAGTCTGACATTTATAGTCTAGGCATAGTCTTATTTGAAATGCTTGCTCGGTTCGGTTCATTTGCTGAAAAAGTTGATGTGCTTGGTAAATACAAGCAGTTGGGTCAATTTCCTGCATCCTTGGAACAGCTCGACAATGGTGTACGACTCCTTATAAAGAATATGACACATGTTGACTCCTCGGTGAGGCCCTCTGCTGCTACTCTTCTCCGTAGTCAGCCGTGGGAGGTATGAACATCAAATCATTTAGTTTTTGCATTTGTTTGGTTAATAGTAGAAGAATAATACATACAAACAGTAGTGTACAGTTGTGAAAAGTAGGCTTTATAGGGAAGATAAATGGTACAAATTACAAAGTGAAACATCAAATCAGGTAAAGTATAGTGCTCCGTGTGATAATACTGTAGTAACTAGACAATACAAGATGCACCACCTCTTTATCTTTGAGGAAAACCGTCTTAACTTAAGATAACTTTACACCCGATAAAAATAAAAGTGCAAAGAAAATGGGGTCGTGATTGTCTTTTAAGTTAAAGACGGTCTTAAACAAGACTCGATAAGATGTTAGCTTCAAATTAATTTGGCTTATGCTCATTTGTGTAAAACGTGTCCCTACAGATGGAGAAAGGGAAGGAGGTGAAGACTGAAGACTGAAGATGGTGGAGGTCGTGTCAGCTGATCATAGAAGGCCACTCTTGTTGAGTAATCGAAGATTTGAAGAAACAGACAGCCAGAAAGAACTCAAGAAGCCATATTTGTTTAGTTTACCACGACATTTATTCTGTGGTTTTGATTTCTCTTTTGTTGGTGGAACTTAGAATAAGGTAGCTGCTCATTCGTAGGTCAGACTCATTCTCGAACCTACGGTAGACGGTTTGGATAGATGACCTTCCGAAAAACATCATTACCGATGTTTTCTTGTTTTTTTTGGATTATATGAATGAACCCTTAACTGTTGCACACTTTATTTCTTGTTTGATTTTGATCATACCAACTCGTAACTCTACAGTTGACAAGATTTACCAGAATAGAACTACACTTGTTGAATAGATCACAACATAGACGAGTAAACTCTAGAGAAAATATATGTACGGAGTACAATTTTGGTATATGTATCGCGCCAGAACAATATATCATCAACCAAAGATAATTGCCTAACATTTTCAAAATCTTCCTCGATTCTTTTTTTTTGAAAGTAATCTCAAAGAGAGATTATATTGTATTAAAACCTTCACTTGTAATCCATTGTTCGATACATCGAGGAATAGAACTATGCAAAAAACGATATGACGATCCTAGTCGACACATGTGCGAGTTCATGCGCAGCTCGATTATTTTTTCTACTAATATGTGACCAAACGACCAAACGTAAATTGTTGCTACTAGCTATAATATCATTGACAAGCGAAAAGAAATCACTTCGTCCCGTCCTCTGTCCTCGCATAGCTTCAACCAGTTCCTTGCAATCGCTTTGCACCATAACTTCCATATGTCCCTTTCTAAGCGCCTCCTGGATGCCCATTAATGCCGCCTCAGCTTCCGCCATTCTAGGTGTCAACGATCCGCTCCGTCTCTCCGCCATCCCCCATAACACCTTCCCATCCCCATCCCGACAAAGCACGCCTATCCCAACACCCTGCCCCTCCTTCACCCCTGCATCAATGTTTATAACCACTCCACTCCGTCGCCGTCTCCACGCCCTTGCAACCCCTCCCTGATTTCCAGCTCCCCCACCATCATTTCTGTCCTTTCTCACTCCCCTCCCCGCACTGTCCATCTCCTCAGCTCCCCTAAGCTCCATTAAGATTCCCTTCACTCGCATTACCACCTTCTCAGCACAAACAATAGCTCCTTCAAACACCGCTTTGTTCCGCGCCTCCCAAATTGCCCAACACCCTATCATGCAACAGTCCCTCTCCTCCCTATCATATTCCTCCCACACATCCTCAACCCACTCCCTCACCCTCGCGTAGCCCGCCACCGGCCGCACATCCAGACCCAGCCCATCCCAAACCTCTTCAACCCACCCACACCCCATGGCAAGATGAAGACAAGTCTCCACCACACCATGACAGATAGGACAGCCCTCATCGATAGAGCGAACACGCTTTGCCAAATTGCTCCGTGTTGCTAGAGCATCATTATTGAATTGCCAAAAGAACGTCTTAATCCTCGGCCATACCCCTGCACTCCATATTCGATTCCATAATGTCTTTTCCGGCACTCTTTCCGATTGTCCGTCTTCTTCGCCATAATCTCCTACCAGCGCCTTATAAGCAGATTTAACCGAGTACATACCATCTTTCTCAAGGTCCCAACACCAAATATCCTCGGTTTTAAACATCGGCACACGCATTTGTAAAATCCGTTTTTGTTCAAAAGGCAAGAATAAATTGCGTACCTTATGCGTATTCCAGGTCCGTACATCCGCATTATAAAGCTCTGCCACCACCATATATTGACCAGCTGTCCTTCGTGGTGAGATGATCCTCCTGGACTGCGTATCATGTACCCACGGGTCATTCCATACTTCAGTGCTCAGTCCGTTACTTACTCGCCTTCTTATTCCAAGCTCAAGAACCTTCTTTGCCTCCCAAAACCCGCGCCAAGTATAGCTCGGATTAGTCCCTAAATTTGCCTTCATAAAGGAGCCATTTGGGAAATATTTGCTTCCAATGACTCGAGCCATCAGGCTGTCCCGATTTACCAGGAGTCACCAAGCTTGTTTGCCTAAAAGCGCTAGGTTGAAATCATGAAAGTCCCGGAACCCAAGGCCTCCAAGACTCTTCGGCTTACAAAGCCGCTTCCAAGCTATCCAAGGGATCTTTCGCTTACCATTTTCCGCACCCCACCAAAACCGAGAGACAATCGAGCGTAATTCATCACAAAAATTCTTCGGGAACTTTAAGACACTCATTGCATACGTAGGGATTGATTGGGCAACTGCCTTTATCAATACTTCCCTACCGGCCTTCGAAAACAGCTTCCCTCGCCATTCTTGCAACTTCTTACGGATTTTGTCTCGCACCACCTTAGCAACCACCTCCTTAGAATGTCCAATTACCGTCGGGAGCCCAAGGTATTTGTCGAACTCGTCAACCTCTTCCACCCCAAGCCGCTCAGCCACGCTTCTTCTCCTCGCACTCCGAGTCCCTCGACTAAAGGAAACCGAGGTCTTGTGGTAATTAACTTGTTGTCCCGAGGCTCTCTCGTAGCACGTTAGAATCTCCTTTACTCGACTCGCTTCTGTATCCGTAGCTCGAACGAAGAATATGCTATCATCCGCAAAGAGCAGATGTGTCACCATAGGCGCGGTATTAGAAACCCGTATTCCTCGTATGGCCCCAGTCTCCATTGCCCTTCGCATAAGACCCGATAAAACTTCCGCACATAGTATAAATAAATAGGGCGATAGTGGATCTCCCTGACGAATCCCCCTACTTGGACGAAATTCCTCCGTTGGCTGCCCATTTACCATCACAGAAAACGAGACAGACGAAACACACTCCATTACTCGGTTTATCCATGCTCTATGAAAGCCCATTTTAGTAAGAACTTGCTCAAGAAAAGTCCATTCAATACGGTCATACGCTTTTGCCATATCTAATTTGAGGGCCATGTGTCCCACATCACTTCTTTCATTCTTCATGTAATGGAATAGCTCAAAGGCAACGGTAATATTATCGGTTATTAACCTCCCCGGCGTGAAAGCTGATTGATTTTCTGAGACAATATCACCCAAAAAATTCTTCAACCGATTAGCTAATACTTTCGATACTAGCTTATAAATGACATTACAAAGGCTAATTGGTCGGAAATCCACAATTTTATCCGGTGCTTTCTTCTTAGGTATTAGCACAATAAGCGTTTTATTCAACCCCTCAGGAAACGGAGCACCTCGGAGAATATGTAATACCGTCCTAGTAACCGAAGGACCGACAATGTGCCAATAAGTTTGATAGAAAGGAGCGTTCATACCATCAATTCCCGGGGCTTTAATAGGATGCATTTGATTAAGGGCGGTGATGACCTCGTCTTCTTTATAATCTGCATTAAGACCCGCGTTCATATCATCCGTCACTCTCCCTTCAACCACGTCTAACACACCTTCAAACCCTGATGGAGCACTGGAGGTAAATAGCTCCTTGAAATAACGCTTTGCAATTGCTGCCACTGCATCTGTACCAACGTGTGTTCGTCCCTCATCATCTATTAGCTGGGAAGTGAAATTCTTTTTCTTCCTCTGAGATGCCTTCCTATGGAAATAGGTAGTATTTCGATCCCCATCACGCAGCCATAGAGCTCTAGATCGTTGCCTCCAAAACGTCTCCTCTTGTTTGAGTAAATGAGCTATGTCTTTTACCACCCTTTTCCTTTCTCTA
>JAYMSF010002158.1:0-10728 GCA_036897335.1 Silene vulgaris
TAGTGAGATGTCTCATAATTTGTTGATTAATTTTACATCTCATCATAATTTCAAGATATAAATTTTAAATGTATGTGTTAACCAAATTTAGCGAAACATATTTCATAGAAAATAAAATTCAAATAGTAATAAATAAAGGTAGCTCGGACGTAGCCGGACATCAAACCTAGTTCTATTCTAATACCTGAACTCCTGAAGTTTATATACGTTTCTTTTAGTGGTCGGTTTAATGTTTAAAAGTTAAAACTTCGCCTATAAAATTCGCGTTACATAAGCTTGAATTTGTGACCTTTTACCGCGATATTAAAGGAACAATCTAGATGAACAAAGATTTTTCATGCAGGGTGGGGTTCATAGTACATCTATAAAATCTATTTAAAAGCCTCCCTTAAAATATTTCCTAAACTCCACGTAGACAAAGCCACGCGGGATTGGAAAAAGCCACGTATGATACACGTCGTCTAACTCACTCACACGTTGTCATCCACGTAGTTCCTATTTCTTATTACGCGTGAAACATTCTTCGCATCCCCGACACCTATCTTCATGTTACCTTGCAGGCCGGCAATCAACTCCACCACGCACCTCCCAGACTCCGTTATCCGTCGCCGTCAATCGTTCATTAGACACCTCATCCGTCGCCGTTAATCGTTCATTAGCCACCTCGTACCCCTCAACGCAACACCATGGCTGATTCTAATTTCCGGTCGGAGGTGGCGGGTTCACGGTTTTCGCAGCTTGTATTGTCACCATTCGCCGCTTATCTGGGTGGGGCGGTGGATGACCCGACAGCCGGCTATGGCCCACAGAGTCAGGTAACTGATTGCTATCTATCCAACCTTTCAACATCCCGCTTTCTTCTTACATTTATCGTCTCATTAATTCCATTAATTAATAGCTGCCTCATCGTCTGCCTTTCGTTTTCAACTGACGATTTCACCTGGTCTGCTGTATATATATGCCCGGTGTAGTACCTTTCCCCGATTATCAACCTCGGTATGTAAGTTGCTCCCTTTTGTTTCACTTCAAGCAACAATTCGTCCTCTACAGTTTTTGGGTTGTCTGATATCCCGCCTCTCAGGTTTTCCAGCTGCGTTTTCCTCATTCCGGTTAACCCCGGCACCGTTACCTGGCCCAGAAATTAAACTCTGGTATGTCTGCTGCCCCATTTCTGTTTTGATCAAATCAAATTTACCTCTGTAATGTATTATTCGTTGTTTCGTATCCTATTAGTACCCAATTATGGCTGCTTCTTCACTGTTCTTGCATTGCTTTTGGTTGCTTGGCTGCTCCTAATCACACTATCGCCGCTAAGAACCTGTTGTTCTTCGTATTCGTGCAGGGCATATAGTAGCAGCCACATACGAGGCCCCATTTCCCAGGAAAGGCAAACGCCCCAGGCAACTCAGCCCCTCCTAGCCAGGTTTTGTGCCACCCACCTGTTTAATTTTTTACGCATCTGCAATATTTCATTATGCCGCTTCACCTTTGCTACCATCCTGAACTTTCGACCCCAGTTTCTAATTTGTAATGGAACACAATCTCACTTTCTGCCCCGCTGATATAACTAATTTACTCGCTAAATAAATAAATATAACCAAAACATAACCATTGCATAATATGCGTAGGTCCCACTTTCTCATGACAATTAATCGTTTCATATGAGAATTTGTAAATGTTCACAGAGGCTTACACGTCGTAACATCTCAGAGAGGATACAAACATATAATAGGCTGGAAAGAATAAATCTGAGTTCCCTACACAACTGCTAAGAAGGGATGAGTTCCCTCATTGGCCTCATACATAATGAGAGAATACAACCATAAGATGTCCAGCGCTGTATGCCCAGAAATATACCCACGTCGAAGTTGGATGACTACCAAAAACTAATTCAGTATTAAAGGTAATGGGAGACTGAAAGCCTAATATTTGATAATAAAAAATCATAGTCATATCTAAATCCAATTTCAGAAGATACATTCCACAGAAAACAACAAATAATACAGTAACGGAATTCAGCGACAATTGTTTATTATTGCAAATTAACAGCTTCACCTTCAATGCAGCATGGAAATAAAACTAAATGCTATGAACTGATAAGAATTTTTAGGAGCAAATATTAACAACCACGGATAAATACCTCTTAATAGTCGGTGGTAGAAACCCTGATATAGGCAGCTCATCATTTTTTCGAGACTCTTGATTGTATCTCATTAGCTTCTTCACTGCAGGGAAATGTTTGCAAGAGAAGTGATGATAAGAGGTCTACAATTCCACCATCTCCCATAGAGAAAGAAAACACAAGTCCATCAATGACATATATGTTTATACACAAACCTGTCTTCTGCAAAGTAAATGTGTTTCTTTGAAGGTTGGCCATCCAAAGAGTGTAGCACAGCTCTCAGCTTCTCAACTTTCTGTAACAAAGCGAAAAATGATGTCAATGGGTGTTTGAATACAAAAAAACTAAGCAAACAGGTACTATTTCACATACAAACAATTAATGAGTACACAAATTTGAGATAATGAGCTAGAATCCTTTCCTTCTTTTCACCCTGAACTTTCTGAAGCACATATCGATCCAATATCTTGGGTTTTCATCAGCAATACTCAGTTTGCCTTTTATACGTCTCCTGTTTTGTTCCAATAAAGAACAAGACCCATGAAGGATATATATAGCTTCAAAAAATAATGAGTAAACTGTTGAATCAGAGGCAAGTACTTTTCAGTCCTCACATCAGTTACGTCTTGAGTAGAAGGCAAAACTATGTTAGACTTGGTGAAGAATTGCTCAAAATCACAACTCGAGGCCCGTGGCTGTCTAAATGTCTCGGGACAAAAATTGTTGATGCAATGTACAAAGTCCTTCAAATGATTCTAATCTCTTAATTTCCTCACAATCTAGACCCTCCATTGAAAATGTTTAAAAAATAATTAGCTCATTCTTTTCCTCAGTGATAAAAAACTTAGTTCATTTACTTATGACTTCCATAAACGATTCAAGTGATAAAAAACTTAGTTCATTTACTGAACTTCATTATGATGAAAAACTACAACAGCTGAGGCAAATCCAATTCAACCGAATCAAGACCCGGCAGATCAAGCAACCAAAATAGGACGCCCAAATAAAACTTATATACACAAATCAAACAACGCGACCAGATTTACATGAAATAAACCAAGAGAGGGTGAAAAGAGGGAGACGATGTGGAAAAGATAATAGAGAGACGATGGGAAATGACCATCGGGGTCATCGCCACCCAAAAATGAAAGAAAGAAAAAAAGAAACAAACCGGGATGATATTAACAATTACGCAAACCAAAATAAACCACCCGCTACAAATACATGACCCGCATACATAAAACACGACCCAAAAGAAAACGGGTCAGCCAGCAGCATTACTAAAGACGAAAAACCCGTGATTTCCACGGGTATTAACACTAGTTTTTTATCAGAAACAAAGTACATAGGTTGTGACCAGCTATAGTATCTTTTTCTCAAATCAAACTAGCCAAAGCTATACAAGTTTTACAATTTCGGACCAAAAATAACCACCTGGCTTTAGGACCAGATCCATATCCATCTTATGTCTGAACAGTAGGATTAAATGAGAAGGGAAGCACAATCATAGCATTTGACTGCCTTAGAACATTTTCTTATAATTTAATCACTAACGGCGTATAGATACCGCTATACTAGTCAATAGTCATGACGGTAAAATATTTAGATAGTATTCATACAAACCCTGAACCCATAAGTAGAGGCTTGCCTAGATAAATAAACTTTCAATGCGACTGTTACTGTTTAATTTAACTCAAACAAATCGCACCTACCAGATCAGATGTACATCACTGTGCTTCGAATCTTTGTACTCAACAATAACGGGATGCCAGATCCTTCGAATCAGCTCCATGTACCATTGTTGGTGTTTTGCAATCATATGTCACATACTCAAAGCAAATAATAAGATAAACAACATTACTTAAACCTGAAGGATGCCAAAATTTCATCTTGAGTGCATATCAAGCGAATTGGACTTATTAAAAGCAAGAGAAACAATCAGGGAGAAACAAGAGAAACAATGAAGGAGAAAAAATGCTCAATTACTCGATTTTAATCAGTTACACAAGAACAATATACATAAACAAATTTGTGATAGGTGTTGGGCTGATCTAAAGCAAGGCAGAAGAATGTTACCATGATCTTTAGACATCAAAAATACAGTCTCGACCCCGTATCACACGGCGAATTCCCTTGACAACTGCAAAAGAAAAAGAAAAGTGTCGGAAAATAGCAAAATTAAAAGCCTTGACCTCTAGATTGCTTTTTATTGTCAATCTTTTCTAACTAGAGCACTGGTTTTAACAACTATGAGCTATGGAGTAGTAAACTAAAAAAAAAAAAAGTAATCAAGTATTCTACTTAGTTTATAGCCTATTAAGAGTGAAAAGGAGTAAACCATTTTATAAAGCACCTACAATCATAAATACTGTTAAGGAAATGATAAGATTGCATTGACCTTAATAGATGTCAAATTATTCACATAAATTTACAAGTTAAACTAGTACTCCATATTTCCTCTTGCCTGCTAAACCTGAATCCGTTTATAGTAGAAGTGAAAATTATGCCCATAATAATGTTGAGGTCAATGTTTACCCAACAATGTTTAGGATAGAAAAAGACATTGAACACCCTAGTGAGAATTTGAAGGGTAATTTCATAGAAAAAGACATTGAACACCCTTATAGAATTTACCCAACAATGTTTAGCAACAAGACCGTCACAATAAACCCAGAACAACAACTCATTTCAAATTATTATAAGTTCAGGTTTGATTAAGGGGGAAATAACAACAATTTATTTCACAATTTGTATAACACCTAAATCATTCATCTATAAACTAGAAATATTGGAGAAATTAGGGAAAACAATCAAAACATACCTTTCTAAGTGGGACTGTTAGTGAGGGATGTCGTCGGTGACGACTGACGAGGGTGGAAGGTAGCGACAAGGCGAGGGCAGTGGTGTGAAATGTAGCAGCAATTAACTCAACCAAACCAACTAATCAAAATAGAAAACCCCCAGTTTCACCTAACCCTAACCCTAAAACAATTCTAGATTTACATTCAATACATACTAACAAATCAATTACTACACAAAATTGTATGTAAACAACAATAATAAGACCTATTAAAAGAAGTTACAACAAAAAAATTAAGTAAAAATCATACCAATATCAAATCAGGAATTAGATGAGTAGAAGAGTGAGACGGCGGCACTGGAGTCGGCGGCGAGGCGTCAGTGGGTCAGCGGTAGGTCGACGGTGAGGCGGTGGTGCGTTGCGGTGTGGCTTGGTGTCGATTGAATGAGGGAATGAAGGAAATTGGGTGTTAATGTTTTTCGAGCTTCGGATGAATGAAAACTGAATAGGGAAAGTAACTCGTGTTTACTTAATATGGGAATTGTCAAATAAGTCGGTTTAGTAATATAACTGATGTATTTGATCAAATACATCGGTTTTGCTGAGAACTGACGCATTATTTATGTCAGTTTCTTCCAAAAACTGACGCAAAAAGCTTGACTATAGGGCAAAATTGCATTCCCGCCAAAACTAAGTACCTTTTGCGTCAGTTTTTATAGAACTGACGTAAATCGACTGACGCAATAGGTGTTTTTTCTACTAGTGACATGACACATTCACCACCTCCACCATCACCACTAATACCACACCACCAGCCAGTCATCTCACGACCACCACCCACTGAACCCAGATCACCGCCACTCCCCACGACCACCACCGACCTCGACATCCACCGTGTCGGCAGACTCAACCCAATTAGCTGAAACTTGATACCAACCCATCAATCACCCTAGGTGTCATCCACATCCGGTAATCGGCATCCCCAATCTCAACACCGTTTGACGACCATCACACCTAGATTAGTCAATTCGTAAATGAAATTAAATCATAGATCTACGGAAAACGAAGAAGGATTTCAAAGAACTAAACGCACAAGGAGGGAGATAAGGAGGGAGATGACTGGGTCCACGGTGGGGGAGGTGCGGCTGGTGTGCCGACGGTTGGGGGCTGGATGGCCGTCGTTGGGTCGCAACGAACAATAAGGACGGTCCTCAGTATTGCCGTGTCTAATAAATGGCCCGTTCATCAACTTGATGTGAAGAATGCGTTTCTTAATGGCACGCTTAATGAGACCGTCTATATGCACCAACCGTGGGGTTTTCGAGACCGTAAATATCATGATCACATGTGCCTTCTCAAGAAGTCGCTTTACGGTCTTAAGCAAGCTCCGCGGGCGTGGTACTATAGGTTTGCGACCTTCGTTGCTTCCATTGGCTTCCGTTATAGTACCTATGACAATTCTCTCTTTATATATAATCATGTTCGAACAACAACATATTTACTATTATATGTCGATGATATAGTTATCACTACATCCTCTAAGGAGTTGTTGCACGATATCTTAGCTCGCCTAGAGTCCGAATTCACCATGACGGATCTTGGCCCACTGAATTTTTTTCTCGGTGTTGCTGTAACCAGTGATAACACGGGCATGTTTCTTCATTAGTCGAAGTAAGCTACTGACATCATTCACCGTGCCAACATATAAACGTGCAAAGCAGCTCAAACTCCCGTTGACACGAAGGCGAAAACTGATTGCTTCTATCGGTCCTAAAGTAGCTGACCCTTCTCTATATCGTAGCCTCGTTGGGGCCCTTTAATATTTAACATTCACTCGCCCGGACATTGCCTATGCTCTACAACAAATATGCCTTTTACGCACGATCCACGCGAGGAACATTGTGGTGTGCACTGAAACACATTATTTGCTACATCAAAGGCACGATGCCCCCTCGACTACCTCTAATTTTACTCCTTATACGGACATCAATTGGGGTGGTTGCCCCGACTCAGGACGGTCAACATCGGGATATTGTGTTTTCCTAGGGGACAATTTAATAACTTGGTAGTAAAACGAAAACCACTATCTCTCGCTCAAGTGCTGAAGCTGAATATAGGAGCGTGGCAAATGTGGTCGCCGAATCATGTTGGGTGCGCAACCTTATGCTTGAGCTTCATTGTCCCATTAAAAAGGCCATTGTGGTTTATTGTGATAATGTGAGTGCCATTTACTTATCGAGAAGTCCAATCAACCACCAACGTACAAAGCACATCGAGATAGACATACATTTTGTTCGCGAAAAGGTCGCCCTAGGCGAAGCTATTGTGCGCCATATCCCGTCTCGTTTCCAATATGTCGACATATTTACAAAGGGCCTTCTGAAAATTTTGTTCGCGGACTTTCGATCCGCTCTCAATATCAATTCCCCTCCCATTTCGACTGCTGGGCCGTATTAGACCATGTAAATATTTTGTAAATATTTAGTCAATATTCTCTCTTGATTGTAATCCTTTGTAATTTTCTTGTTGCCTAGTTTATAGTCAATCACCCCTTGTAATTAGGAACTAATATGTGTATATATATCGTGAGATTATCAATGAATGAAATTCTAGAACAAAGTAGTAGCTTAGTCAAATGAATTTTGATGATTCCACATTTAATGGTACCCTTTAAGTACTTGTAAAGATGAAGCGGTTTGGAGTTTCAGCTTTCCAAATGGCATATAGATAGGTGTTAGTATTTTTGACCAATTAATATGCTAATTTTAGTATTTGGTAAACAACATATTGAAACATCATGTTTGCGGTCAATATGCTGTTTTACAATATGCTGCTTACCGAAAAGGCTACACATAGACGTGACATGTGGCAAACCATAGTTAGCTAGGCTAGATTAATTGAAAGTTAAGTTAGTCGTTTTTACATATCTAGTTAACTAATTTATTTATGGTTCGTTTTTTTATGGTTAGTTTTTGATACTCCGTAGTTAGTTTTATATTTAATTTATTTAGTTTACATTTAGATTTAGTCAATTATTTAATAATAGAATTATTAATTATTCAATTAAATCAATTTCGGCAAAATCTAATTATTATATTCAGTTACATCTGACTAACTTTTGCATCAATCAAAGTTTTGTATCAAATTAACGAAACCCTAATGTTAAATAAGTTCGTCTAACTAAAATAAACATTTTCCCCCCAATTTAATTCGATTTTATGCCTAATTCAAACATCTTACTCAAATTGATGAACCCTAAGTTAATTAATCAAAATTGATCAATCAATTGAATTAGGGTTTATCATCAATTCATTGAACGATTTGATGATTAATTGAATTAGGCCTAAATAAAAAACGATTTTGGCTTACTCTCTATTGAACGATTTTGATTATTTGTATAAGGATTCATCAATTTTATTAATAGAATTCAATTAGGAATTGATTATTCGAATAAAATTAGGGTTCATATAATTACGTTTTTTTCGAAAAAAAAAATCAATTATAAAAAAATTACTACAGCCCAAAAAACAGAGTAATTCCTAAATTCCTTTAATCAATCTCTAAAATCGTTGAATCTAATTTGGAAATTTAGAAAAAGGGAAATATAAAAAAAACTAACTATAAAAAAAGTAATCATAAAAAAAAGCTAACCATAAATTACTTAACTAGATATGCAAAATGACTAAGCTAACCCAAAATTAATCTAACCTAGCTAACTATGGTTTGCCACGTGTCACGTAACTATTGGTTTGTGTACCAAATTTTGTACACAATGTGCATGCATATTGGTTAGCATATAGTAAAATATGAAAATTCTCTCCATTTTACAAAGAAATCTAACAATCTACTCATCGTAATCTGTCAATTACCAAACAATCAAATTAATTCTGCTAGTTATATTATACTAGTCAAACCTTAGATAAAATCTGTCATTTATAATCTGCTTTTACAATCTGTTTAGGCTGAAATTACTCCGCTACTTACCAAACAGGCTAAACTTAGTGCATATATAATATATTGGATTCGGTAGATATAATATCTCGGCCACAATTATATGCACTAACTTATGCACCAGCTTAAATAATGTTGGAATCAGTAGATGTCTAATTCACTTAACATTTGTAAAAACAGGGAATGTAGTGAGGTTGTTGTTGTCAAAATGTGATGGCTGGTTGGACAACGATGGAAATACACCATTGCATTCCGCCTTGAATTCAAAGTCAAGACAACAAGAACTTGCTCTAGAGACTTTATCAACCCATCCTACCTTGTGTAAGGTACGCAACAATAAGGGTGAAAGTCCTTTCCTTCTCGCTGTCATGTACGGCTACGATGAAGTTGTGGACGAGATAATGAGAATTGAGGAGCCGAGTTTCCAAATGCTCCGTCGCAATGACGAAACAACCGTGCTTCATTGTTTATCCTCCTGCTCAGGTAAGTTTCATTAATTTCATATTGGAGGTGAATTGATAGTCAAAAATATCTCTAATAACGTAGATTGAATTAATTCTTTAAATTATAATACGTAAATCATGAGCGCAGAGAAAACTGGGAAAATGTTGCTCGGAAAATATTGGTGGATGATCAACTTCCGTGATGATCAAGGAAAGACAGCCCTATACTATGCCAAACAAGCAAATGTTCGTTGGCTAATAAATTTACTGACTGGACCTTCTCGTATAAAAAAACAAGACTTTGATTGGATTGGAGCTTGTGAAAGAGAAGAGAACCTCGCCGTTTTTGGCTTTGTCGAAACATGCAATGACCTACGCGGGGATTGTCGCCTAAAAAATGACACGCTTTTGCACCATATAAAACTCAACAGTTTCAAAGATTACCAAAATTTCCTTAAACATCCATCCATCAAAGAGCTTAAGAACATGACTGATCATAATGGGGCAACTGCGTTACACCGTGCATTGGAGACAAAGAATATACATCTTGCTAAGGCACTTCTACTTGATAATGAGGTCCGACAGACCATCGCAGACTCTAAAGGCAGAACTGCCATGGACTTACTCGCAAATCTTTGCAAAGAACATGACGAATGGGTATGTTTACACAATCTTATTTCCATTATGGGTAAAGAGTTAAGATGAGATTGTACCAAGAACGAATGGGTATGTTTACACAATCTTAAATGTGAGATTATACCAAGAACTATAGAATTAAATTTAGGACCCATAAGTATTTTGGTTGGTCATACGCTCACGCATGTCAAACTTAGGCTGAGTTTATAGAGGTATTAGCTAAGACAAAATTATCTGAGCGGAAGTGACAATGTCTTATCTCAATTAATTGTTGATCGTTTAATTTGAAACAACTACTTGCAGGAGAGAATGTGCAATGAAATTAATGTGAACCCATACCTAAGAACATCATATATTCTTCCTGGGACAAATTTGGAGCAAATGAGAACCACTCTCTCAGTTATTGCAGCACTTTTAGCGACAATAACGTTTGCAGCAGGATTCACTTTACCCGGGGGAATTAACAGTAACAATGGACAAGCCCTCCTTGGAAAGAAAGCAGCTTTCTTAGTATTTTTACTAGCAGATGCATATGCAATGTGTACTTCCATGTTGGTCCTCTTCTGCTTGGTATGGTCTATGGTTTCTGAACATGGCATGGCTCGATTATTGGTCGACCGAAGTGTGTTCATACTAATGCAGTCTTTATATGCCACCTTATTAGTGTTTATGACCGGCATCTATGTTGTAATAGAACACACTTCCTTGTGGGCAGCCATAGTGATCTTCGTCATGTGTTCGATCATTGGAATCACGGCAAATAAGACCATTTTGCA
>JAYMSF010002159.1:0-10728 GCA_036897335.1 Silene vulgaris
CACACAAATCTTCCAGAAAAGGAAATAGGGAAGAAAACCTGAATAATCCGAAAATGGAAAGAGGGAAGAATATAGTGATGGGAGGGAGTGCAATTATTATAAAGAGAATTTTGTTTAAAAAAAATTAAAAAAAAAGAGTCAAAGGCACGATGGGCCGGTCCATGAACAAGGCACGGCCAGCCCATGGGCCAGGCACGGCCCGACACGCAAATGATATGTGCCATAGATGGGCCACGGCTGGGTTGGCCAAGCACGGCACGACACGGTGGGCCAATAACCATGCCTGGGTGGGCCATTTTTGGGGGTGTGGCACGGTGGGCCGGCCCAGCACGGCCCACTGCCATCTCTAACTTCATGTCAGGTCAACTTCGGGTCGGGTATTTAGCATGTGGCAAGTCGGGTCGGGCCATTAGCGGGTAAAGTACCGAGCATATACTTTATAAAAGTAATTCCGTTATGGGTAATTTTATGTTTAAAACTTTGTGTTGGTGTATCAATTGTAGTTTTAAGTGAAAACAATTAAGATAAATGTCAAGTTGGTCCTATTTACACGATTATTAAGCTAGTTCATTATCGGGTCATCCATCGGGTTGAGTCAATATCGGGTCGCAGGTCAAGTTCGGGTTGGAAAAAATAAAGCTGATATCGGTTATCAGGTTAGGCTCGGGTTTTGGTCGAGTCGGTTTCGGTTTCGGTTCACCTGACTTTAAAATGGTCTATGGGATAGAGGAGAAGTTTTTGGGCTAAGTAAGGTTATTTGACAATTAGTTGGCTCTTTTTGGACCGAAAATGTTAATTGATTATTTGTTAACAAATGTCATATAAATTTTAGGTACTTTTGGGCAAAAAAAAATGTTAATTACATGCGTACAAAATGACTTATATGTAAGGTAACTTTTGAAAAAAAAATAAAAAAACCCTACAATAAATTATGCAATGTCGAAATAATTATTTGAAATTAAAAATGGAGCATGTTATTTATTTTGATAATTGAGTTGATGCAGTTTTGGCTTCAGTGTAAAATCTGCCATTTTTTCATCAAAGTTAGACAAGAAAAACAAGGACCAAGACAGATAATGTAAACTTTTAGGAGGATGATCTGATGTTGTTGGAGTTGGAGAAGAAGAACATGTCCTGTATTCTGTATATGTTGCGTATTCATCAAGTTTTTTCATGCAGTTGGACCTTCCTTGACTAATTAACCCTTCTAATTAACTATTCTATACTGTATGTCTGTATACATACTTAGTCAAATATGTTGGTCCCTTTCCTTTCCTTTTATCATCTTCACTTCTCTTTTTCCCTCCACTAAATGCACCTTCCTTCATTTCAGGTATCGTCTTCACTTCGTGTTCATTTTCTCATGTTTTCGAGAAAATGTGTAATTTTAACACCCCCTTATTGTTAATTTGTCATTTTTATAGGAGCATATGTTGTATAATGGTGTGCTTGTGTAATTAATTGTTTATGTTTGATGATTCCATTTCAAGGATTCGGAATTTCCAATTTTGAGGAATGCAGTCCATAGAGCATCATTATACTACTTGATTCCACTTTTGAACTTCTGTGTGTATGTAATGAGTAATACTGATTCAATGATTCGGAATGAAAACTGCGCTACTGTGAAATGTAACCGCATTGGCGCATTCTGTTACTTCATAATATAATAACCTTAGCGAGTCAGTTTACTTTATAATCCCATAGGGATGAAAACAGCTAGCTAGTTCTGTTTCAACTGAAATAATGAGTAGATATTTACTAACCATTTCGTTCTTATTTCAGGCCGAAGAAAAGATCGCCTCAACCATACAATCAATCATACACCTAGACTCAAGCCGGAAGATTGCCCTATGACGAACTTCCTTTTGACATTTCTTCCGCTCTTCTTACTCCTATTCTCACCCTGTTGTAATGCTGACCTTAGAAGTGAAGAACAGGCTTTGCTCAAGTTTGCCGCTTCTGTCCCCCTTGGCCGAAAAATGAACTGGACTACTGCTGCTCCAGTATGCATTTCTTGGGCCGGCATTACCTGCAACTCGAATAATAACAGTGTAACTGCTATCAGACTACCCGGGGTTGGACTCCGAGGTTCAATCCCTTATAACACCCTTGGAAAGTTGCCTAGCTTGATGTTCGTCAGCCTACGGTCGAACTTCCTCAATGGTAGTCTTCCATCTGATTTGTTGTCCCTTCCTTCTCTGCAATATGTATACCTACAAAATAATAACTTATCAGGGAACATTCCTTCGTATTTATCCGCTAAACTCAACACAATCAATCTCTCCTTCAACTCCTTTGAGGGAGAAATTCCGTCATCAGTCCAAAATTTGACAAATTTAGACAAACTATACCTTCAAAATAACTCTCTTACCGGATTACTTTCCGTCTTAAATGGTACTAGCATTAAGCACTTGAATGTGAGCAACAATCGCCTTAGTGGCACAATCCCGTCATCACTGAGAAGCTTTCCTATATCGGCGTTTAAGGGAAACACAGGCTTGTGTGGGAAACCACTTAAGCAGTGCTCGGGAATGTCTCCATCTCCATCCCCATCTCCGTCTCCATCTCCAACTCCAGCTCCAGCTCCAGCTCCAACTCCAACTTCGTTTCCATCCCCATCTCCGTCTCCATCTCCTTTGCCTTCTTTTTTCCCTTCACCATCTCCTCCTTCTGCTATATCTTCCTCGCCTGAGTCGCCTCCTAAGAAAGACGTCTCTAGAAAGAGTCTAAGCACCGGGGCTATTACAGGCATTGCAATTGCAGGAACTGTGGTATTGCTACTTGTATTTATACTCTTTCGTTGTTTGAGGAAAAAAGACGGAGTTGGATATGGTGTACTTAAAGGGAAGACATTTAGTGCCGGAAAACCAGAGAACACTAAGGAAGATTTTGGTAGTGAATTACGCGAGGCTGAGAAGAACCAGCTAGTTTTCTTTGAAAGGTGCTCCTCTAATTTTGAACTTGAAGATCTATTGAAGGCTTCTGCTAAAGTTTACGGAAAAGGAAGTTATGGGACAAGCTATAAGGCCAAGTTAAAGGATGGAAAAACAGTTGTTGTCGTCAAGAGATTGAAGGATGTTATCGTAGGGAGAAGAGAATTCGAACAACAAATGGAGATGATTAGGAGAGTAGGTCAACAGTTGAATGTTGTTCCTTTGAGGGCTTATTACTACTCCAAGGATGAAAAGCTACTAGTGTATGACTATGTAACTGCTGGCAGCCTCGCTGCACGTTTGCAAGGTATGTTTTGATACTTCTCAGCATCAAAATCGTAATATAGGCTCCCTTTACACTCATTGAGTGTCTTTGTCGATTAACTTAACTTCCTGTAAACTTTCAGGTGGAAGAGACGGAGAAAAGCCACCATTAGACTGGGAATCGCGGATAAGAATTGTATTGGGAGCTGCCAAGGGAATTGCCCACATTCATTCAAGCGGAGTTGGCAAGTTCACACATGGAAACGTCAAGTCGTCCAATGTACTTATTTCTGAGGACCTTAATGGTTGCATCTCGGATTTTGGCCTAGCTTCATTAGTGAGCTATCCTGTTGTTCTTCCAAAAACTGCAGGCTACCATGCCCCGGAAACCATTGAAACCCAACAAATGACACAAAAGTCTGACGTTTATAGTTTTGGTGTGCTTCTTCTTGAGTTACTAACCGGGAGAACTCCGGGACAATCACCAGGACTCGATGAAGTGGGTGACCTTCCGAGATTTGTCCAGTCAGTGGTTCGAGAGGAATGGACAGCAGAAGTTTTTGATGTGGACCTAAGGGGACAGTTGAATATTGAAGAAGATTTGGTTCAAATGCTACACATCGCCATGGCATGTGTCTCAACGGTGCCCCATTTAAGACCCGACATGGAAGAAGTGGTAAGGATGATCGCGGATATATATGATATGAACCTAACATAAATGAACCCATCTGAATGATCTGTTTGCCACGTTTAGACTCTTAAAGTTCCACCAGGCCATCTCCTGATGCTTATAGTTTCATAACCAGGCAAAATCGAATGGGTTGTAGATTGTACATAGCTCAAACCTCTGTAAGCCGCTCGTGTGGGTGATATCTTCAATTGTTCAATAGTTCTTTTAGGATAAAAACTTGACCTGTTGGTCATTCTTTTCTGCAGTCTTGTTCATCAGAAACTTAGAAAAGGAGTTCTGTTATTACATGTATGTCTGAGATAATGTCATTTTATTTGCTCCATTCACATCTTTGTTCACCATAATGCTTGTAATTTAAACATCTGCTGGTTACTGCAGTCGAAAATCAACCTTTGAAATAATAGTACAACTGTAGGAGAGCTTTGTTAGTCCTTTGTGAGTTGTGATCCTACTTGGCTCAAATCCGAACAAAACTGGATGATGAAAAAAAAAAAAAGAATGATCTTATAACGATTCTGCTTTATAGATTAGCCACAAAAGCTAGAGTTATGAATAAGGGAGACAATGTATCACAAAACATGTCATCGGACAAAGATAAAACAACAATGTAACCCCAATAACAAAGACGGTCATCATGAAAAAAAAGTATCAGAAATGACCGATCAAGACAAGTAGAACAGTATCAATCTATTAAAAAAATTTAGCGACTGTAGTAACCCTGAATATGGAGAAAAGCAAGATGAGATAAATGATTAGTTGACCAACTATAATCTGTTTCCTTGGTCCTACAAGCAACCATTTTGGATTCCAGCAGTCAGTTGGAAGAATTGTCGTTTACTAGATCAGCACCGCTAACATACTTTGCGACAAAAGAAATAAGCCTAAATGGAGCACCAATTAGTGGAGCATCTGTGATCGGCACACCCTCATCGTCTCTCTCCTGGGGAAATGACTGTCCTTCGAGATTCTGAATTTCATTTTCATCTAATGGTATTTGCACTATTTCTCCAGAACCAGTTGTATCTGAGGAATGCCGAACTACATTGGCATTCTCTAAGTCGATGTCATCACTCACCTTTTGCTCATTCCCGATTGGTACTGTCTCAAAATGGTTGGTACTCTTTGACAATGAGGAAAAATCCTTAGAAGGACCAGGTATAAGATCAGTAACCGCCACATCATCGAAGATTTCCACAGATGTTGCTTCTGGTATCACTTTGTGCCTCTCAAGCTCCATGTATAGCTCGTTTAGCTGAAACAAAAAAAATGGGAAGGCCTAATGTGAGATAAGTAGGGACTTGATTGTTTAAGAGACAAATGTTTATCCCTTTGAGCTTCTTCAAGTGGTGCTCTAGTTTTTATAGCTTGTTACTCCCTCTAATCATTTGGATTAAATGCAATTTTATATGAACAAGAGTGGGAAAGGTATATGTCAAGTTGATGGAGAGTGTAAGTATAAGCAAATGGGGATCTAGGACTTTTTAAGGGCGTATTTCTGACATTCTTTAGATAAATAACAAGGCAGAAATGTACCGAATTGGTTTGAATGACCCAAAACGGAAAATGCTGCAAGTGAATCCAAATTGAATAGAGATAGTAAATACCTTTTCCACTAGCTCTGCATTTTCCATAACCAATTTCTCAACTAATTCAAAAGCTCCTTCTATCTGAGCATTCAAGTCTTCTTTTTCAGAACCATCCTGCATATGAAATTCAAACATCATGAGACGACATGAACATTTCAATGACCTCAGAAACCGCTAAAAATAAACCACAAGGAAATACGTGATTACTGAGGACATTTGTAAGTATGATTCTTCAGTAACAGATCATTTCTGATTATGCCTAGCAACTTTTGGGAAACACTGGACTTGAAATAAGGTCGACAATCCATTCATTTTAAGGAACAGTGAGTTGAAAAATTTGTAAAAAGGGCCTAGAGTCCAAGGATATAGCAAAAAAGCTCTTAACATAAATTCTTCAGACCATTTGCACAAAAATGTAAAATGTGGAGCAGAAAATACATAATCAAATGGAAACCTCCACAATTTGCATTTGGGAACAACAGTACACACCAGCAGATTTGCTCAACTATTTTTCAATGGGCAAGGGGTATGACTGTATGAGACATCATTAGAAAGGGGTATGTGACATAGTTGAGTAGATCTAGGACTCCGCTATTGCAGAAAATATCCATGGGCAAGCAATACTCACCAGCAGTTTTGGGAACAACAGTACCATAGAGCCCAATCACAATCCTACCTGTCAACAAGTTTGAAGGCGGTAAGCTTTAAAGCCAAATTGTTAATCTGGTGCTTAATAGGAAGTGTAAGTATCATTATAATCATCTTCTGAATCCAACACAAATACATTTATAAATTTAAATAACAGGTGAAACCAGCACTGCGCCATGGTTGGAGTGACAAGGAAATGGGATGAAAATAAGTGAAATGCAGATACAACTATCTAGCATATTCATTCAATGCGCACTTTTAGGGTATCCGATACACAGGGATTTTTGGCTTATAGCAAATACAAGCACTCTAAGCAAACAAATACTTAAACCCTTGTTATAGTATGTCATGCACTCGCATGCCAAAACACCATGTAAAATTGTAATAAAAAATAAAACAAGAGTGAAGTTGATACACGGTCGCTCATTTTAAATTTCTGCTTTTTTATCATTGAGATTGAGCTTCTTGAATGAGAACGAGGAAGAACATTTGCCGTCAGCACATGCGCATTTAGTTCAGATATGTAAGTGCTTCTTGAATGATCACCCATGGAACATTGAAGTTCATCATATATACAGAGAAGCGAATGGCTGAGCGGACTGGTTAGCGAATGTTGGCGTAACTCAAGCTCAGCATCTAGTCATGTGGGAGCTGGGTGAAATTCCAAACCAGTTGTCCCGGTTGATGCAACAAGACCTCGGAGGAGTTTTGTGGCCTTGTTTAGTGCCCGTTTAATTTTTTTTTTTATTTTTTTATTTTTATTTTGTGTCTCGTAGTTTCTTGAAGCAAAAGCTCAATCACTTGTAACAAAAAAAAACATCATTGAGATTGAGCTTTTGCTTCAAGTGATTACGGAAACAAGCAACCAGTTCTCCAAATAAATGACCTCATTGAAGAAACATGACAAAGGGATGAAAACAACGCAACAAAGAACAGGCTGATCATCAACTTCAAAGAAGTACAAGGATAAACAGGAATTTACCTAAACGTTGGTTATCCATATCAACATCCAAAAAAACTCTATGAGTAATCTCAGGCTCCTCGTCTAAATTCTGCATTAACTGCACAAAATAGAAAAAATCCTCATTGGATCAAACAGAGAACCAACATTTCACTGGTAACCAGTAATGGAATACATCAGGAATAACAAAACTGACAAAAATAAAGAGCTGCCAAAGTGCCAATAGAGTAATAGACACTTAATCACCCTGTGGCAGTTTGGTACCATGCCCTTCTCTTTTCATAGGGAGACCAGTCCTCGAAGAGGCACAACTTATAAGACAACAAGGAGTTTGACCACCAACCAAATGTACAACGTGGCTTCATCTTACAACTCTGCCCTTATTGTGTCATATTCATCATAATCAACACCCTACCATGAGGTCAAGACCTCACAGTCTCAAATCCACTGGGCAAGATTTCTCCTCGTTTCTTCCAATAAAGCGGACAAATTCCTTTTGTAATCAACTGTCCAAATATAATTATAGTTTGTCTTACACACTTCATTTTCAACTTTTGACTACTTAACTAAATAACATTATGACCTTCAGGTCACACCTATAGCTGAATGTGGGCCAATACTCCTTGCTCAAATTTACCATACCTCGCAAACAATCTAAGACTATAACAACGTTTAACTTATCATTATCAGGGGCATTTGACTTTTCTGGGTTGAGTACCATTCCAGGAAAAATTCCTTCTGTGTGGTTGACTGCTTTTGTGGTGGGAGAAGTCATGAACACAGAAAGCTTGGAAGGGAAAAAGTGCTTTCGTTGTTGTGGAATAACAAGTCCAAATAATACCATTATCCTACTCACATACAAACTACAACATCCACTGACAGTGGAACAGTCCGGTAGTGGATATATAGCAAATATGTTC
The DNA here is from genome assembly GCA_036897335.1 of Silene vulgaris. NCBI lineage: Eukaryota > Viridiplantae > Streptophyta > Magnoliopsida > Caryophyllales > Caryophyllaceae > Silene > Silene vulgaris. The sequence goes on from JAYMSF010002159.1 coordinate 8,004, forward strand.
AGAAATACCCCTAACTTCCTTCACATTACAACATTTTCAAGTATTCGTGACGAAAAACCTCTCTTCGCCATCGAACCTCAAGCAACTAGCGATCAACACAGAAACACTAACCATCCGAGTGTGTATAGTTTTCTCTCACCAATTCACTGCCGTTCCGATCAAAATCTGTTGAGTACTAAGACATGATATCTAAGATTATTCTATCAAAAAGTAATTTTTCAATTCTACTCATCAAATAAACTCCAATTACCACTTCATATCAAAATTCACTCATCTAATACCTCATCCTCAGACTCTGTCATAACCATTGTATTTGTACCAACTACAGCACTTAAAATTGGAAGTGTAGTCGCTGCAATAATGTCAAATTCCTAAATCAACATCAAAAGTGGACTTATATTTACTTCTAAGAGCTCGCTAGGGACGGGGATAATTATTACCGGAGTAAAAGAGACTAAAACAGAAGAAATGGGAGGAGATTGGTGGTAAATGGTGGTTGTGGAGGGTGGAAAGAGGAGGCGAGGGAGGAGTTATTACCTCCATATGGAGGTAATACATTACTTGAGGGGGGAGGTGGGTAACTATTACTCCCTTAGTGGAGGGACTATTACACTATCTTCCCCCTTTTCTATCCCCAACCACCCTCGCTTTCCTCCATTTTTTAGTTCATTTAGGCTCCATTATCCAAGTAATAATTACCTCCATCACAAGCAAGCCGAACTTCTGAACACCAATTAATACTAGAAATCAAAAGTTACTTATCTGGTACTATTTAATCCTTGCTAGTATATCATCATAATCTTACAACTACAAGATATAAAATTCAGAAGCACAATTGACATAACAATGTCAAATTCCTGAATTAACATCAAACAGTAACTTTTAACATCTAAACAGTAATTTTAACTTCTAAACATCAAATAAACTTCAATTATCACTAAACATTTAAGGGCACTCATCTAATGCGCCATCCCTGCACTCTATCATCATCATTGTACAACTACGAGATTTACAATTCAGAAGAGTAGTCGACACAGCAATGTCAAATTCCTAAATCAACTTTAATTATCACTAAAAAAACATAAATTAGCCCTCTAATACATAATCCTCGCACACTATTATCTATACAACTACGAGATACACAGTTCGGACCATACAACCATGTCAAATACCTAAATTAATATCAAACAGTACTTTTAACTTCTAAACTATTAACACTAAAATAAAAAATAACACAGTTAGCTTGCACTCTATCATCATCAACTATAAAACTACGAGGTCGACAAAACACAGTAAAATTCCAAAATCATCAAATAGTAATTTTAACTTCAAATCATCAAATAAACTTCAATTACCACAGAAAATCGGAAAATACTCATCTAATATGTCCTTTTGGCGCACTATCATCATCACTTTACAACTAACGAGACTTACAATCCAGAAGCACACTCGACACAACAATGTCAACTCCCTAAATCAACATCAAACAATAATTTGAACTTCTAAACTTCAACTAACACTAAAAAAAAAAATCACTCATCCAAAACATCATCCTCGTGCTCTATCATCATCACTTTACAACCGCGAGATCACAATTCAGAAGTGCAATCGACACAAAACAGTCAAATTCCTAAATCATCAAACAGTAATTAACTTCTAATCATCAAATAAATTCAATTTTACCAATGAGAATCAGAAATTACTCATCTAAATCGTCCTTTTCGCAGACTATCATCATCACATTACAACTACGAGATTTACGCTTCAGAAGCGCAATCAATACAACAATGTCGAATTCCTAAATCAACATCAAACAGTAATTTTAACTTCTAAACTTCAATCAACTCCAAAAATCCAAAATCTCTCATCTAATACATCATCCTCGTACTCTATCATTATCACTATACAACTACGAGATTTAAAATTCCGAAGCGCAATCAATACAACAGTATCAAATTCCTAAATCAACATTAAACAGTAATTTTAACTTCTGAACTTCAATTAACACTTAAAAATCATAAATTAATCATCCAATACATCGTCCGCGCACTCTATCATCATCCAATACAACTCAGAAGCGCAATCAACAAAACAATCCAATAAACCTAATTCAAATCAAACATTAACCTAACAAGTTCATAACAAATCGAAACGTAAAATCAAAAACAAAATTGAAAATGAATAAAAATACCTGAAAATTGAAGGAAAAAGCCAGAAAGAAAAGGAAAAGAGCGAGAAGAGAGAGAAGAAGCCATCGACGTTGAGCAAATGCGGAGATCTCTCTTCGCATCATTTAATTTTCCTTAGTTTTTTTGGTTAACAAGAAAGAGTTTGTTAATGGCGATCCATTAACACGAACATACAGAAGCTCGGTTTCTCTCTCTCCTTAGTTTTTTTTACAGCGAGAAAAGGGAGAGACTGTCAGAGTGAAGTGAATGTCGTAAACGTGAGTGGGTAATTTTCACCGGCGAAATCGCTGACGGATTAATTATTTGTTTTTGTTTCGTTTCGTCGGTTCAGGTTTGATGGACTGCGAGAGTCCGACACATTCGGGAAAGTGGTAAATTAGGGAGAGTAGCGGTAAATTATGAACGGAATTAATTTTTCACATAAAAACTTTTACCCTTTTAGATACAATTTTTCATTAATTTTTCATACCATACCCTTTTACTAAGACCATCCCCAAGCAGAAGGTCACCTTAATCGGGTCACCAAAATTTTTCCT
>JAYMSF010002160.1:0-10726 GCA_036897335.1 Silene vulgaris
CTAAAATTTGGTGGCGACTCTTTTCAAACGAAAACCCCTTTCTTTTTCCAAGGAACCCCGGTTTTCCACATCCACACAACCACCTAATATGTCGCACAACAAATCCTTAGAATACACACTTTAAAAGGAAATAACAAAAGTCAGAAGTAAAATAAATAATACCAAAGCCATAAATAAGAAAATTAATACAACATGCTGTAAAGATCACACAACTAAAGACGAACAAACAAAACGTTAAAATAGCCCAAAAGAATACAAACAGACCCGAAAATTAGATATTTATAGTCAACAGAAACCCCAAGCAGAAAAACAACACACCAGAATTATAAACACCTCAGGAAAAAAAAAAAAAAATACTAAAACACTCACAGACTATGGCACCACAACTTGTGAACATCGCGGCCATGACTCCATCGAAAGCAAAATACAGAATCATAGCAAGAGCGACACGTGTATGGGAAGTGTCTCCTAACAAAGACGCCAAGCCCCTGTCCCTCGATACGGTCCTACTAGACACTAAGGTATTACGGCCATAATCAAATTTCAATATCATATACAACTTCTGAATTGCAAATGACATTTTTCCCTATTGTGTAATAGTAAATTCCTTTTCAAATTTCCCTACTTTTTTACTTTTATTGCTTTCAATAACAATGACACATCTGGCTCATGCCTCCACCGGGGAACCATATACAAGCAACCATACCACAAAAATGGATTCGGAGCTACAAAGACGACATTCACCAAGGGAAGATATATCAACTGTCCCATTTTGACGTGGCAAAAAACAATAAAGGGTACAAACCAGTGAGGACAAGCGACAACATAATCAGATTTACACCGTTCACAACAATCGAAGAACAGCCAGAAGACTCAATCAAAATCGAGAAGCAAAAGTTTGAATTTCATCGGTTAGACTTAATTTACGAAAGGAACAACAAGACGGACTATTCGATAGGTAAGAAAAAACAAATTACGCATAGAAGGCAAGGAAAATAATACATAGTACAGGACTAACACCGTGTTCAAACCGCCGGATGTCATAGGCGTGCTTAGAGGGATCGAGAATCAGACCAAGGTCCAAACCGACAATGGAACCACAGAGATACGCAATATATACATAGAGGATGAAAGGTATACTAAGGGTTCCCAACTTATGTATAGTTTCAACAAGTATGCTCAGTATAAAATTGCTATTTAATCAAATAATATAAAAAAAAAAAAAACTCACACACAAATTATTGCACGGGCAAAATGAAGTGCAAGCAACATTGTGGGGTGAGGTTGCAAACTATGTTACTGAAGATGATACAAGACAACCAAGTGTTACAAAAATCATAGTCATCACATCAACCAGGGTAGCACGCTACAAAGGTAAGAAAATAAATTTTTAAAAAAACCACCAAAGCGATTACGTTAATAACACGCCACGTACGCAGACGAGTACCAACTCAAGAGCACATACGGCACAAAGATCTACGTCAACCCCCAAATTCCGGAAGCCCAGGAACTTATGGAACGGTAAGAACCTAAAAAACAAACGTAAAAAAAGTTTAGTACGACATCTTACGAAAAGTGTGACACCAAAAAAAACAGGCTGACCAAACCAGTGACAGCGAGGCAGGTAGAGAACGATACACAAGAGTAGACGGAAAATGCCATGCTAGCAAATAGAAAGACGTTGCTAGAGCTCACTGAGATGGAGTTAACTGATCCGGTAAGACTACTCAATAATATATTACTATTACCTTAAATCTCATGAGGCACTAACCAACTGAACAAAAACTGTGATCTTAAAAAAAAAACAGAAACAAACATTCTCGTGCGAAGGGGTGATCACGAGTGTCCGCACCGACGTCGAGTAGAGATACATCTCCTGCCCAACATGCAGAAAGGGACTAGACACCGACAACTACTGCCCAAAATGCGTGGAGGAGGTCCAGTACCCAGCCCAAAGGTAAAAGGAAAAATTGCAAAACCCGGGAAAAACAACGGCAAATATGCAATAAAATAAGCACGGGTTTAGAAAGCATAATAAATGACACAACAACTAAAAAAAAACACTCACAGGTAGAGGATACTAGCAACACTAAACGACAGAATGACAGAGGCAAGCATAGTCATTTTTGATAAGGAGGCGGAAAAGGTCATCGGAAAACCAATAACAAAGCTCATAGATATCTACGAGAAGGTAATCTACTTATTAAAATTACATAACTTGATGAATGAAAAAACACTAACAGTAAAACAAAAAAACAGGCCAACGGCAGGCAGAAGGTGTACGAGATACTCCAAAGTTGTGTGGGACGGAAATACACATTTAAAATAATGCTCGGAACAACAGCGTACGCGGAAACAAGGGAGTTAAAAGTAGGGAAGACGTACATGACCAACGAGGCAGCGGTAATTACCCAGGTAAGTGCCACACGAAGCAAACATATAATGGTCACCCAAAAATTAAACAAACCATGCTAACACATGGAAACAACAGACGGCAGTAGTCACGGAAGACAACACCACGATGGAACCCAAAACACCTGAGAAGAACAAAAGGAAAATAAACAGCGGATAAGTATACAACTCTCATCAGGAAAAAGCGACAAAATGAACATAAATTATAAATGCTACAATCACATAACAGGGAAGGAAGCAACCAGACAACACCAAAAGAGAACCAACCCCAAAAACGACAGCGAAATGGGATGGAACAAGGGAGAGAACGGACAAAGAAGATACAACACCACATGATGACACCAACAAAGGCTAAAGGGAAGAAAAGACACCTACACCAAAGACCGGAGACAACACAGAGCAACGCAATTAAATCTAAGCCGGCAATAAAAGAAATAAAGGAAACAGACAAAATGTACTCAAGCTAGGATTAAAAAACCAAGAAATCAAGTTATTAACATTCTTTCTTGTTTTAAGGCCATGTACAACACTAGAACCTTTCAGCAACAACTTTTAATTCAATTACACAACACAAAAACGCATAAGGAGCAGCTTACCACGAAAGGGGATAACCAATCTCGAATTGGGAACGGATAACAGCATAGAAGGTCACCAAATAAACACCACCACTTCACCAGATAAATCGGCCAACCCAGAAGGAAAAAGGATCCGCAGAATAAGCCCTAACACCACCCCATGTCGGCCTTAATCAGAATGCATGAACCCTAAACCCGCCGGATCGGATCATACAGCGGACGACGACCAAGCCCACGCATACAGAACGCAAGAATAAAAAAAACAAGCCACAAACCAATCATCACCGGACACACCGACGAAACCAACCGACAAAGACAAAATTTAGGGGGAGGGGTTTTCGCGAAAATCGATTTCATCGCCATCGCACAAACAACAAAGAGCGATGAAGGAAAATAAAAGCAACTGCAAACAAAAGAAAACAAACAAACAAGCGGCAAACATAAAATTAACAAGGCCCAATAAAGCAAATTATATATGGGCCGAACCAATAAGAAGAAACAAAAAAAAATAGCAAAACCATAAAAACCAAATCCAATTGGCCCAAAACCAAAACTAAAAACCGAAAAACCCCATGATTCCCACGAGTACCAAAACTAGTTTAGATGTTTAAAAGGAGGTGGGCCATTTAGTGGCATTTGGGTAAATAAGAGTTTATAACAAGGACAATATGGTCATTTGGCTTTCTTTTTATGAAAAGTAGTAAAGTGGATTTGAATGGATGAAAACGGTAATATGGTAGAGTGGAGTTGAAGGGAAGAAGTACTAATGATGCTGATAGTGTCGAGGTCATAAGTTATATAAACAAGGTCAATTTACCTGCATGACTTTTAATTAATGTCGCAGTTTCTTTGAAATTGACGTGTTTGATTGTAATTTTGGATCTTTTGAACTCGTATAAATTAAAGGAAAAGTTTTCCCAAAAAAATAAAATAAAATTTCAATTTGTTTTACTTAAATTAGTTAATTTATATTAATAATTAGTTGTTTTGAGTTTTTAAAATATCAGTTTGTTTTACATCAATCAACTTCCGAAATTACTTTTTCACATATGAACATTGTTCTATCACATACATTTTCAAAAATATCTGTAAAATTTAAAAATTATTTTTGCATATTATTTAAATGGAATAATTGACGGGAATAATCCACCTTCGACCTTTCTTCTTAGAATAGTCTCATATTTCATTATTCTCGTAATAATCCCACCTTTATACCACGTCTTATTAAAATAAGACGTGTGACTTGTAACCTGTTCAACCGGTTACCATTCTCTTAAACACTCATTAGTTATCAATTTTTATTTCCCTTCCACCTACTTTAATTATGTAATCACAGTAAATTCGATAACTAATTCTTAGAGTTGAATGAGATTCAATTAATATGAAATTATTTTTTTGGAGTTAATCACCATGTTTGTACTATTGAAAGATATGGAAAATTACAATCTCTATGTTGCCATATTACCCATAATTTATTAGAGCATTGGCCTCAAGTCCTCAATGAAAAGGGGATCAAAGCATAGTAAAAGAAACAATTAAAGATGAATTTGATGAGTCACCCAACACAGGAAAGCCAAGAAATAAATCTGCAGAGATTAACAATTCAATCAATTTGCGGTGATCAAGAACGAAACGATAAATTCGCCAGGAAAGCGTATACACTCCATAGTTCATATACTCATATGTCTATTGAGTATGATTCACGAAAAAAAAACCCGGTTAGGCTTAAAGAAGAAAACTTTTAATGAAATGTTGGGAGTAAGAATTTATAGCTTGAGACTTAAGGGTGGATTAGAGCTTCTACCATGGTTTCCACTAATTTGCAAGTAATGGAAGCATGGACTTTAAAGGAGGGAGGGAGTTAAAAGGGATTAAGATTTAATAAGAGTGAGCAACAAGTGATTGACCGTCTAGTGTAAGTAACCATCTTATTACGTCTATTTTAAGAAGATATGGTATGAAGGTTAGATTGTTATGAGATTAATGAAAGTTGATATTATTTTAAGAAAAGATGTCAAAGGTGGGATTATTCCCATCAATTCTTCCTATTTAAATATGCACGAGTGCAATTTACACGTCAATAAACTCCACATAGGAGCCGACATTCATTTTCTTAAAGTTATATCAGTTTTGGTGAGTAAATAGCAATAAAAGGACCTAAAGAAGTTTAAAACATAGCTTTAAGGACCTGAAAGTTTAAAGCATAGCTTTAAGGACCTACAATTAACTTCCATCCATTTATCCGTTACATTCATGTTTCCCACCAAAATTAGCAATAGGCCTTACAAATTAACTTTCAGCCAAAATGAGTAATTCATTACAAGTTTCCCACCAAAAATTAGCAATAAGCCTTACACATTCAAGTTTCAGCCAAAATGAGTTAACGACTAGTAAACTATGCAAAAAAAAAAGAAATCTTCACTTTGATATGCCCAAAAATCTTCACCAAAGTGTCATAGATATAACCATTGTTCAGCATTATATACTTTGATCTTGATTATCCTACTAATTAGTCGCTTCTCCTTCAAAATTGTCGCTTCTTTCCTTGTTACGAGCAAAATCCTAATAGAAAAATAATGAAAACCGTAAAAAAATCAATGATTATAGGCTATAAGTACGAGTACTTGATAACTTCTTTTGTAACATGAACTATTTTACAAGTACCTGCAATCGTTGGCTTGTGATGCACATTCTCCCATTCGAGTCGATGAAAGACATCGGCATATTTTCCGATGATGGGACAAAGGTTGGAGAAGACATATTGGAAATGTCATGCATATTAGTCACGGATTGTATGGTTTGTTGACCTTCATTGTCAGTGTAGTATGCCATTCTCTTTCTCGGTTGCACCATCTATTTCAATCCAAAAATTACATAAAAAGACGAATGCCATAAATTACGAAACTGAAAAGTTAAAAGTTAAAGATACTTACACTAGCCAATCTAGTAAAACCGCCTGGATAAGTATATAAACCATATCCTCTTTGATGCATTGGTGTCCTGCATTGTTGTGGTCTTTCATCAAACGTCTGTGATTGGATTTGTTGCAGATTGGAGTGTTGTATATTCTCACTTGTTATAGTGTCTGATGGTACTTTTATAGGATGCGTACTCTTGCACTTCCTTTTATTGTGGCCAGATTCGCCACATTTGCTACATCTCTTGTCACCACCAGATTTTGGCCTGCTAGACGAACTTTCACCGACTTGCATCCTTCTCTTTGTCTTTGGTCTACCAGCTCTGAGTTTCTTTAGAGGTGGGGGATTTATCGGTTGATATTCGGAGATAGGCCATTCATTTGGACCATTGAGTGGCTCCATAGTAAATTGGTAGGCTTTTAAGTAACCCTCCTTGTGATAACATTCAGCAACATAATGTTCAGGATGTTCAACATTTTTCCATATGGCTGCTACAGCGTGATTACATGGTATGCCACTCAATTGCCATGATCTGCAAGTACATGTCTTATATCTCAAATCTACTACAAACTTAACTTGAGTAGCTCCATCTCTTACTCCATAGCAAAATCGCCCATCCCAATAAGCCGACCAGCCCCTTGCTTCAATCTTAGCTTTCTCTAATTTATCCTTGATTCTTGGGCATAAAAATATATCCTTTTTCCCAATCTCATCTCTTTTTTTATGTAACCTCTCCATTAAGCTCTCTCTGACGTCTTCCAACATTGATATTATAGGTTCCTGCCTAAAATTTATAATGTAAGCGTTGAAAACTTCGCTCATATTATTATCTACGTTGTCACATTGCGATTGCGGAGTATAGAAAGCCCTACACCACTTTTTGTAATTCCTATTCAACAAATCATTAGCCCCTGAATCTGAAATAACCCTAAACTTACCAATGTTCTCATGAAAATCATTTTCAGTTGTGCTCTTAGCAACTGCCCAAAACCCTCTCCTGTACTCCAGCCCTCCTCCAAACACATCTCTGAAATTCACATAAACATGTCTCGCACAACACCTAGATTCAGCTTGTGGCCACACATCGGATACCGCTCTTAAAAGACCTTTCTGCTGGTCAGACATGATGGTGTATCCACTGCCATCCGTTGTTCCCAGGTCAGATGCTAGTAAACCCATAAACCAACTCCAAGATTCCGTATTCTCTACTTCAACTACTGCCCAAGCAATGGGAAACATTTGGTTGTTCCCATCTCTACCCACAGCCACAAGAAGTTGTCCTCCAAATGGCCCTTTGAGGAAACATCCATCTATAGATATAAAAGGCCTACAGCCTGCCAAGAACCCTTGTTTTAATGCTGAAAAACAAATATAAACTCTTTGAAATATCCCATTATCCAAGGAAAATTTAACAGTGTTCTGAGGGTTAGCCCTTAATATCTCAGCCGCATACCTGTGAAGTAACAAATATTGTTCCTTATATTCACCAACCACCGATAACTGAGCCTTTTTTCTAGCTTTTCCGACCATAAAATTTGACACCTTAATCCCCCATTCACTCCAAACAGTATCTACAATTTCTTGCAGTTTAATATATGGATTAATTTTAAACTTGCTCTTGTAGTACTCGGCTATCCAAGACGAACTAATTTTTTTCACTATGTTTCCTCTACCACATTTATGTTCACCAATATACTTCTTCACTTCGAATGTCTTACTTTTTCCGGCCCAAGATGCCCATATTCTCCAAGGACAACCAGGGGTTTTACAAATTGCTCCTACTTTGTCTCTATGGTTTTTCTTATATTTGACATCTATCCCCGTGTTTACGCAATAATTAATTAATGCCTTCCTAAACTCAATAGCATTATTAAACGCCTGACGCACAAAAAATGTTGTATCATGTGGGGTTGTCCCAGATTTGTAAGTCAAGTTTTTCGTCCTTACTTTCTTAGAACTCTCAGTGTTGGCAAGGTACCCAATATCATTATCATCCGAACTCTCATCAGGACTACTCAAGTCAGAGTTATCCTCATAATCACTTCCATCACAATTTGGTTGCTCTTTTGACCATCCAACTAGCCTACTAAGACCATCCATTTCAACCTCATAGTTTTTTTCTTGTTGTATACTTTCCTTAATTTTATATCTGGCATCTACAACTTCCTCATCTTCATTATCCGTTCCTTCATCATCAAAATCAATCTCTTCATTTATCATATTATGGTCAGATGTGTTAGTTGCACATGCGTCTTTCAACAAATCAGTAAATGACATACTCATATCAAGATCACGAGCTCCCAAGTCATTAACATCAAAACCAATCCCCTTTTCGTTAACACCCATTACAATTACCTTATCATCATGCTCACAAAATAGATGAACCTCACCATGTTCAATTAAACAACAAACAAAAGCTTCAAACGTTTTTTCACCTCCTAAAAATCTGACACCAGTTCGAAAATCCAATTTCGGATCCAAAAAGTGAAGTTTGATGACATTAGTATAACCCATACCATCTACCAACTTCCTAACATATAATTCGTCCATATCGTCGGGTATATTGTCATAGATATTTACCTTTCCTCCGAGATAACAAACATCAGGTTCCATTTTCCATATCCCACCATGGTGTACCACAATGCATAATTTTGAAGCCGACATCTAAACAAGCAAGAAGAAAAAATAATTAGTATCACTTTCGTTAATATTGATATAATCACGAACGATGTACGCTATTAATAACTGTGGATTTTACCAGAGATTATAAAAGATTTAACATCAAAGCATAGAACTTTAGAACGTTCTTTCATAATTATTTACCTTAGTCTCCATGTGATTTAATCGACCCAGCGAAATCCAAATTCAACAAGTGTTCTTCATTTATATTGGAGTTATACAAGGAATTGGGGTTTTGTGTTACTGTGGAATTTGAGAAATTGATGATAAATTGGGTTTTTGGGGGAAAATAATGAATTGGGGCTCCTTGTACTGCAATTTGGTGTGAGTCTTGGGTTTTTGCCGCCAAAAACTGATGTATTATCATCAATGTTTACTGTTGACCTTTTAACACGTGTGGTAAGCATGTGAAATTATTGGGGTTATTTGACAGACTTGTAACGGAGTCTATTTTAGGTCCTCATAACTCTCTAATAGTTATTTGGGTCCTTAAACCTTTGTAAAGATAAATTTGGGGTCCTTGTATTGCTATTTACTCTGCTTAATTCCATCAATTTGCCAAAATTGATCAAATTATTATTCTATTCCACCGCTTCTTCTTTCTTTTGGCAACTTTCCTCTTTCTGGGCTCGTTTTCCCTAAACCAATTTATTTTGCTTCAAGCTGAACTTATTTGCTAAAAATCGAACACTAGCTCATTCCTTCTTGCAAAGAGTTTCCATATTGTTGTCCCAATGGCATTTTTCCATATCTCCGTCCCTTTACTCGAGTATAAAAGGAGGAGGAGAGGCTCCATGTATATCACTACTGCAAATCGCGTTCAACCGTCTTACGAATCGAAATTGTAAGTCTTGCTTCTTCCTTTATTTTGCAGAAACTAAAAGCAATATTACTTTTAATTGCACTAGTGTCGATTTTGGAACGTATGGAGATACGTACGATCTCCCAGCTAGCTAGTTATTGTCTGTGCACCTCCCCTTTTTTTATGAACTAGCTTAGCATCCTTAATTCCGACTTTGCTGAATTTTCGAGATGTACAAAGCATATACATGGTTTCTTTGCTGACCGCTGTTTCTGAAATTTGCTTCTGGACTGTTTTAAATTTAATTAGGAATAGGTCCTCACCTCAAGCTCCGTTTACTTAGTCACTGTTAGCAGGAGAAAGCCCAACTTTCTTATAGTAGCTTTCTTGACTATCAGAAGAAGGGACCCTCTTAGTTAAGGTAAGTGATAAGGTATTCCCGTGATGAGCCTCCGAGACAGAGAGTAGACAAGCAGGTCAGTAAATTAACAAAGCTTTGATATGCTCCTTCACTGATTTTTGTTCACTTGCTTGTTCTTTTATTGTGTAGGAGCTGGTAGTATATCGCTTTAACCATATTACCGAGACTTACAGAGTGTGTGAAACACATGGTTTTCCTCTTAGCCTATGCAGCGTCCCTTTTTTATTTGTACACACTTCTTGTTGGACACTTAATTTAATTGGAAGCAAGTTGGGGCCTTGATTTAATACAAACTAGTGGCTCAGTAATTTGCGTCTTTCTCTTTTGTTTGTATAGGCTAGCAATTTAAATTCTTTCACTCTAAACTTGCTGAACTTTGATTCGTATGAAGCTCATACATGGTTGCTCTTGCTGATTACCGTCTCTGAAATTCGTGTCTGGACTGAACCTGAGCTGGGTCGGGGTAGTGATTATTGAGAACTGACCGAGTGTCTTGTTGTTCCTCTGGTAGTTACGGTGTATATCACCTTCAGCTGGCTTTTTTCGGTAAAAAAAATTGTTGACCCGTGCTCTCTGTCTTTGGACTTAAAATTGACCCGGGATAGTAGCTGTGGAAAATTAGCCATGTGATTTGCCGCCTCTCTGTCACTTGCTTTGCTTACTGCCTCCCCATGGCCCTTTTTTTTCTTCTGGCTCTGAGACTTGTCTTTATATTCTTTGATTGTTGGCCTCATTTTACCTTGCTTCAGTTTTAAGGTGGCCATCATTTGACACCTGCTTCAAAAGCCTTTTTCTTTTGTTTGTTCCTTTTCTTTTGAATATGGAACCAGGGCCTTTGTTTTCGATAAGCCTCTTTTTGTTTTCTTCAAATTACTAGCATTTTTATCCACTTTGTTTGTTTTGTTTATCTGATATCTTT